>JACEGR010006723.1:0-57579 GCA_014170235.1 Listronotus bonariensis
TTGGTAGCATACCCAAGCAGCAAGCTGGCGTCTTATTGACGTCCCTCTTTTAGTCATTTTTGGTCAGCAAAGACGTCATAAGATGACGACAAAATGACGTTAAATTGACCTCCCTAAGTCACAGACAAAAGACGTCCCGTTAATGACGTCTTTAAGATGACGAAAAATTGACGCATATAATTTTATTTAAAGCTAAAATGTTACGATATTTTATTTAAAAATTGAAAAAGGAAAAAACTTCTTACTGCTTCCAATTTCCTTGCACTGCAAGTCGCATCTCTCGGCACACTGTTCAACCTAGAGATCCAGATTTTTACACTAGCCGAAGGTATTTCTTTCAAAGCTAATTGAGATCACCAACCGCAGACCGGTCTCGTACTATTTTCGACTCATCGAAACGGTGTAGGCGATAGAAGCGAATATGTTAAATAAACATAGTAGTTTATTGTCCATTACGCCATCTGTCGGTAGAGTTTTTTCCTATTTCAATTTTGTTAAATTATTAGTCTTATTTTTCTGTCATATGATATTTCGGTTGGATTTTGACACGAATCATATAATGTCACAAAATTTTTCTGGCGGGTTTTCTAAACATGACGTCATTAGATTTTTATGAGCTAGTATGACGAAAAAATGACGTCGAAAAGACGTCGCTTCAACGACGTCAAAAACACGTCAGTAAATTGACGTTAAAATGACGTCACAATTATGGTCTGATGGCGTCTTATGACCAGAAATGACCAAAATGACTAAAATGACGTCATAATGACGCCAGCTTGCTGCTTGGGTATTGGTACTTTATAACAAGAATATTACCTAATTTAATTTTCAAAGGTATACAGACCTAAAGAGCCATAATTATTATAAAATAATTGCTTTTAACATGAATGTTTATGGAAAATCGCAGATTTTATTTTATTTCACGAAAAACTGCCGTTCAGATTTAATAAAAGTTGTATTAACGGAAAGAAAAGAAAATCCTGAACATTTTGGCTGAATAAAATCCTACCTTTAGAGCTTGTAATAAGAGTAATTAATAAATAATTGAACAAAATATGCTATGTGACTGATCTGTGGTAACGTTACCATAAGGTTATGATGCGCGCGAAATTAAAACATTCATCGAATTCGGTTTTGGGGATATTAGAGTTACATAAAACATCCAATATAATAAGTTTGATTCAGACATTACAGTCAAATTACCTCATTTGACTATTATGGTATCGGTAGTATTACCTTAACTTAGTAAAGAAACAAATTAAACTGGTTTTTGTTTTAAAATAAATTAAATGCAATAGTATACCATTTAAAAAAGTTAGTACGATTATGATTACATTTAAAAATAGTTTTAATTTTAGTCTTCCAATGCTGACGACTGAACATCCCCAGAAGCACACGGCCATCACATAGTAGCAAGGGGTCTTAGGGCCCTCATCACCTCTACGAGTGTCGACGAACGAACATAATAGGGTCCTTAGTTCAAGACGCTTCGCCGTTTTGTTCCCGTGCACAATCGAATATAGCCTAATTTGCGCTGCAATACTTTATGTCATGTGGAGAAGTATTTCAAAACTCCCGGTTACCGGAAGTCAAGCCCTAAAAACAAAAGCAGACCTAAACGCTTATAAAAAAGGTCCCCATCATTATTCTGTAGACTGCGCCAGAGCTCACAAAGGTTTATTTGTCGGTATTTTATTTTTAGTGTTGACAATTATATCTCTGATATTGTTTTTGTTTTAATTTCGAGATCAGAGTTTGTGGGATTAGCTGTTATAGAGGTTAATATTTGCGAGTTAGTTTTGTACGGAATGACAACTTTGGCGTCCGCTATAGGTATGTGGCAAGTTCGGCAGCTTAAATATGACGGAACAAAAAACTTGCAGTTAGATAATATACTTTTAGTTGGTGCCCAGACGGGCATGTATATTTACAGCACTTTTACAATAATCGGAGGGCAATTTACGGTTCAAAAAAATACTGTTTTAGTGCTGGTCACAGCTGTAGCGTCTCTCCTTCAAACCACTTGTCAAACTATTTTTATACTGGATGCCTCTAGGCGAAGTTGCTCAACTCCAGATCAAATAAGGAAAAAACCTGGAAGAGAAATCGTTACGTTTTTACTAGTCACTAATCTGGCTATGTGGGCTATAAATACTCTTGAAAAATCCAGGGCTGAATCTCACCCTATCCAGCTACACTTTTACGGTTTATGGGCGTGGACTATTATTACACATGTTTCAATGCCATTGGCTATTTTTATAGATTTCATTCTACCGTGTGCTTATGCGAAATCTGGAAAAGGGCTTATAAAATGAAACCTACGTACATGTAGTATACATTTAATAGACAAGTTGGATACATTGAAAACTTTATTTAATGATACTGTCAAAGAATCTGATCAGTATAAACGACATTCAAACAGATAGGTATGCAAATGCGTCTTCTAAGAACATTGCTTTCCTAAGGAGTCACGGGAAAAAAGCTGTTTGTTTCAAAAAAACTCACATAGCATAAGATCTGAATAGAGAGCGACCTTTACTCATCTGCTGGCCGGATAAAAACTATTGTTTATAAAATATGGTACATAAATAAATGTATCGCGAATGAGTTGAGCCTAAAAAATCATTGGGCTACATTTAATTTTAAAAAATTCTTGAAAGTTTTGACACAACCCCAATTTCTTTATACGTGTTATACAGTGTGTTCTACTATAGGAAATATGAAAAAAAACACATAAACATCGGTCCGCAAATTCCTCGTATTCAAGTATACGGAGTTTTAAAACTTATTTTTTTATATCTTAAATGTCTTTTTACCTATATTTTGTTTTAATATGGCAATTATGGCATTAGGGAAATTTAACACTAACTAATACCTTTACTAAACCCAGTGGCGTCTCGAGCGGCACCTAAAGGAATATTTCTAACAAAAAAATGGTACGCCACTGACGGTGTAATTGTGTGTAAAATTTGTATGCTTTCCTTAGATGAAACAAATTAAAATACGATTTTTCGTATTTTCTTTCGTATCTTGTTTAGTTCAAGAGAAAAAAATATAATTCACTTAATTGTATATTTTTAGACCATAAGAAGCGCAAACTTTATCTTTTGAAAATTAGGATTTAAATTCTTTTATTAGCAACTATGTAACAACAATAATAATAACCTATTTAAAAGAAAAAATGGCGGACCCATGTTTATATGAACTTTTTTATATTTTCTAATGTAGAATCTGTCCTTGAACTTTTTTAACAACATTCTGTAACACCCTGTATATTAATAAATTATGCAAAATAAATTTTAAAATGTAAGTTTAAAATTTCAATTTTTTTGTTCAAGGGCTTATGAAATTAAAAAAAAAAATATATATATATATATATATATATATATATATATATATATATATATATATATATATATATATATATATATATATATTAGTTATACCTACATATATCAGTGCTGTCATATAAATAAAAAAATAATATACAGGGTGACTCAGAAATTTTAAAAATTAGTATTTTTTTGTGCCCATTTTTGGGCAAATCAACGGAGTTACCTTTTTTTATATTATATTTGTTATAAAAACAGTTTTCATCCGGTAAATACGGTGTGTCCGCCTAAGTTCTCTACATATGGGAATCTTTTTATTATTAATTTTACGAAAAAAGTTATTTTTATAAAAAGTTTTCAATGGACTAAAACCTAAAATGCAATCATTAGATATTTATTTTTAGTAGTAGTATATGAGGTATCTAAAAAAATGAATTTTGTTTAAGAGAAAAGTACCCTTATTTTTGAAAATATCGAAATTATTATTAGGGAAAAATGTTTGGAAATAAAAATAACTCTTAAATATGCAAACTCGTTTATTTACAAAAAAAAAATATGCGAAAACGAGCGTTTTTGTGACTTATCGCTTTTTTGACAGTTCTTAAGCTTTCTTTAGATATTACATTTCAAAATAAGTACTTACAAATTTATATTTTTGAGATACCTCGTATACTACTGAAAAAATTAATATCTAATGGTTGCTTTTTAGGTTTTAGACCATGCAGAACTTTTTATAAAGAATAACTTTTTTTCGTAAAATTAATAATAAAAAGTTTCCCATTTGTAGAGACCATAGGCGGACACACTGTAGATAGTGAAACTAGGATCTGAGACTGGAAGTCTGTGGGGCCTCCGGTGGAGCTCAGAAGAGATCAATCTTGTAATTAAGTTTTCCTATACAATGACAATACCATTTACAAGTGGCAAATAAGACTGGAAATACTTGTAACATTTCTTCTAATTTACTGTAGGGCTCTATATTATGAAATTGTTCTTATGAAAAAAGGAATTTCAGTCAGGCATAACATTCCTAAATGATAAGGTTGCTTCGCAAGAAGATGTGCTGCAAAATTATTAACAGCATACACCAAACTTCTTAACGATAATTCGGCAATCAAGTTATGGTTCGCAACAAGTACGAGGGCGGTCTTCGATTATTCAATAAGTACTTAGCCTTAGCGCCGGATGGCGCTACTATCAAAGAGCAATTTACTATCGTCTAAAATACTCCCATAGACAGCTACTGTCAAAATTTTAGTAGAATCGGAATCGTATGTTTGATTTGATCAGCGTGTGAAAACGGACGTATCTGCGGATTTTTAGAAAAAATGTTTTTGGAAGGAAAGTTGCGCAGCGAAAGCAAAGAACGCTTGGATCTTGTGTACGGTGACTCTTCTCCTTTAATGGCGACCGACAAAAATTAGTTTAACGAGTTTCAACGTGGTCGCACGTCGGATTTTGATGAGGCACGCCCAGAAACTTCAAAAACGGCTATCACAGTAGATAACGTAACAAAAATCCACGATCTCTTATTGGCCGACCAGTGATTGAAGTCGCGAGAGATTGAAGAGACAGTAGCCGTTTTTTCTTTGTAGGCTAAGTACTTATCAGAATGCCCTTGTAACTAACAAGTAATTTTACTCAAGGAGTAAAATATCTCTATTTTATAGGGTTAAAATAACCTAACGGGAAAACGTATCTTATCTAACCTTATATCTACTCGTATACCTACAAATGGAACTATTTTTTTACCCCTTTCATATCAAGATTCTGTAGTAATATGCGCATACGTATACTAAAAACCAACAATTCGCAATATTTTTAAAACACATATCTTAGAGATTTATGTAAAAACATTGTGTTCATTATACACAGGTATGTTAACTATATAACCGTATTGATAAATTATTTAAAATTAAAAAACATTAGCTGGTTTTGTTTATTCCAAAACTATTTTGTAAATTCGAAATAAATACACCGCCCTTGCTCAAAAGTATTTAACGCTCATATACCAATAATACCATTTACCTATTCATATCCTATCTAATCATTTTTAAATTATATGTCCATACAATTTTTACAATATTATATACAATACTTAGGATACATAAAAATAGGAAAAAACAATATTTGTAAATGTTAGGAGAAAAGAATGCATTAATACATATAGAAGGAACAGTTTAAAAATGTAAATTCGCTGCTCTTTGATAAGAAAAAAAATCACAAAAAGTTTAAAGCAAATAAATTGGCATGCTTGACTTCGCGGCCGCCTTTGCTATATTTCTTTTATTATATGCCGGTTGATGCAGCTGGTCATCGCACTATGGGATATAAATTAATTTTTTTGGTCAAAATTCTGAAACTTACCAATCTAACTTAAAATGGGGTGCTTTTTACTGGAAAAATATTATAAATTATTACAAAAGCTTTTTGGAAACCTAAAACTTATTATATGTTATTATAAATTTACACCCCCTTAACATTATTATTTTTTATTGTACAAAATAAACTAAAATGTCAGCTTATTTGGTTAATTCGGTAGTATTCTAATCAGTAATCCGATGATTATTATCTCATATGATATACAGGGTACGACAATAGGTATGATTTATTTAAATGGAATACCCTGAATATTATATCACCACCAAAAAATCTTTTAAAATGCTTTAAAAAAATACTAGATGTGTCTATCTCAATTAGTTTCGGAAATATGACCATCCAAATCTGAAAAATAATTTTAAATTATTCTTAGAAGCGTAATAGAGATACATCTTCCCAACTTTTTTATTTTTTAACGTATAAAATAAATAAAAAACACTGTTTTGTTGGGTAGATTCTGTAGAATCCATATCTTTCATCAGAATGCTTTTATCTTTTAGGATATACAGTGTAGGACAAAACATATTAAATTTTAAAATGGAAAACCTTGTAAATTATAAAAAAATCTTGTATCTGTCCTTACACTCAGAAGTAGCAAAAAGTAGAAAGGCAATTGTAAGTACAAAAACTGATAAAGAAAAAGGTAAAAAATCTTTGACAAAAGTAGCGAGACTTCGCGATACTACATCGGAAACACAACAATAGCTCTTATTATTTAAACTTTTTACTTTTTTAGTAAACAAGGCTTTAAATAAACTAAGTAGATTAAATGTTGTATATTTATGTTTACTTAAAATACATTTTCAAGTTTCCTATTACCCCAATAGAAGTCGTCATATCTTTTTATAATTTTGCGTACATGTAGTTTGGAGTATCTACTTTGAAATACACAGCATGAGCCATTAAAATTTCAAAGTTGCTTTTTGGCCAAAATAATGGATTTCTATCCCATAGTGTATCGTCGTGTCGCTGTAAAGGATAGCGGCGCCTTTGTATAAAATAGTCCGATTGCAAGCGGCCTTTTTTATGTTTTTTGTATTATTTTCAAAGGGTACCGAATTTGCACTTTTAAAATGTTCTTACTATACAGTGCTTGTTTAAATTCAGGACCCCCCTCCTAACTTTTGAATTGTTTGGTAGTTTTTCATAAAAATTTAGGGACTTTAGTGAGACAACATAAACCAAATTTTAGACAGGAAATGACAGATATAAATGTCACACTGACAGCTGGGCGCCATTTTGAAAAGAAAAATTAAACGGAAAGGGGGTCACATTTTTTTATGCTCCTGACGAGTACTTTATAACCTTAAAATATAAAGTCAATACCTTTACCTACTACAAAATGGCGGTACTTTGAAAATTACCTGAATACCTTATTTAGATGGCCGTATTTCCGATTCTAATAAAGTAAGATATACCTAATGTGGTATTTTCTTAAAGCTCATTAAAGGAGTTTTTAACGGTAATATTGGTAATATTAGGTAGTACAAAAAGTATATTTTTATTTAATGACGCACCCTGTATATTATATCACCATTAAAAAGATATCTAAAAGACCTTTAAGGAAAGAACACATAAGGTATATCTACCTTTATTAGTTTTAAAGATATGGCCATCCAAATCCGGTATTCGGATAATTTTTAAAGTACCGCCATTTTTGGGAGGTAAAGGTATTTACTTTATATTGTGGGGTTATAAAGAACTTGCCAGAAGCTTTAAAATGATGTGCCACAAGACCCCCCTTTCCATTTAGTTTTTCTTTTCAAAATGGCGCCTGGCTGTCAGTTTGACATTTATATCTGTCATTTCTTGTCTAAAATTTGGTTTATGTTGTTTTACTAAAGTTCTCAAATTTTCATGAAAAATTACCAAACAATTCAAAAGTAAGGAGGGGGGTCCTGACTTTAGACAAGCACTGTATATGTCCATACAATTGTTAACAATCTTATATACAATACTTGGAATACTAAAAAAGTAGAAAGAAAAACAATAATTATAAAATGTTAGGAGAAAAGAATGCATTAATTCATACATTTATTTAATATAGTCCTAAAGCAATTTTAAATTATGGACATCCTTTTTATTATTTAATCTACTATTTTTTAAAGGGTAGGTGAGTTAAACTGGACCAAATAAATGTTTAAATGTTTTTGCTTTAAAAAAATATATGGAAAATATTGTTCAAGGCGACAAAAAAAATATCGTGAAGGTTAATATTAATATTAATAGGTCCATCTTTGCAATAACTTTTTAAAAAAATCTTTTTTTACGGAAAACTCGCAAGTTGGTGATCTGAAAAATGTTACCAACACATATTATTAAAGAAAATTATTCTCCCTACAACCTACACAAAACCTTTTTTTGTAAATTGTCATCATTGAACTACGTTTTAATTTCGTTTCTTGAGTTTGGATTTTTGTTACTACTACAAATATCAATATTTAAATAAATTTAATACATATTTTTAAAGTAACCTTGATGGGCAAGAAAAAAGGTCTCTTAACATTTTTCAATAAACAAGTTATTCGACCTTAAAGTTGGATCCAAAAGCAATGGCGGATTTAAGGGGGAGGGAGTAGAGGGGTAATTACCCCTTCCTAAAATTTCAAATTTAAACATAGAAGTGTGTAGCAGTATTAGATTTTATAAAAACTTTAATGCTGAAGGTAATGTGAACTTTTTGTCTCTCAAGTCCGAGTTTGATTTTAGGAATTTGCATTGAAAGCAACAGTTGGAAAATATCGCCATGCGATGTAGATATAATATTTCCCATAATTAAAACGAATATCTACAAATTATTTGAACCCTTCTTCTAAGCGTAGCTTCAGCGAAAAAGATTTTTTTCCACTTTAAAATGTTTAGAAACATGGTTAAGATCTACAATGTCAGAGTAAATAATTTCAGCTGTTAAGTACACATAGAGAAATTACTATTAGTATTGATAAAATAACTAAAAAGTTCGCAGAAGTAAAAGATAGAAAACTTGATTTTGTATACAAAAAGTTTTTAAATTTTATTTATTTTATAAATTTTATAGATACTTGTTTGATAAAAATGTTACTACTTATAGTTGCTAATAATAATCAATATAAATATTTGCGTTACTTGTTTAAAGTTGTGTAGGTGTATTGCAAAAAGTAGTTTGTTCTTTTAATAAAAATAATTGTTTCGCTAAACTAAATTTTATTAATGTTATTTATCAAAAATTACCCCCCTCCCCCAAGCTTGTCCCCTGGATCCGCCTTTGTCCAAAAGTAGTTCAAATAACTTCCTAAGGAGTGAATATATTGAAAAATTGGAAAATATTAGAGACCTTTTTTGCAGCGCTTCCAATTTCCTTTGAAAATATGTATTGGATTTATTTAAATATTGATATTTGTAGTAGTAACAAAAGTCCAAACTCAAGGAACTAAATTACAAAAATAGTTCAAGGTTCAAAACCCGATTACATTATTTAACAAAATTTACGAAAAAAACTTTTCCTAAGAAAGTTAATTTTCTTTTAAAATGTTTGTTTGTAAAAATTTTCAGATCGACAATTTGCGAGTTAGGCATTAAAAAATGTTTTTTTTTAACATACTTGTCGCCAATAGATAGACCTCTTAATAATAAAATAAGGGGCTAAAACCTTCATAACATTTTGTCACCAAGAACAATATTTTTGATAAATTAAAAAAAAAACGTATTCTTTTTGGTCCTAAGGTAGGTATTTAATGCTTTCTTTTTTCTTTGATAAATATTATTGCATATGCTTTTTCTTTATTCCCTGTCTACAAAATTCAGTACGAAGGTCACAAATATGACACATTTAAGTCTCACTTTCTCTGGTGACTCTGTATGGGGTTTATTTTCTATGAAAGATAATATAAAATCTTCATTTTTGATTCTGGTTTTTTCATGGTAAATTCATGTAATAAATTTTACCATAAAAAAACCACTGCCAAAATAAAGACTGGCGTGTCCAAGCTTTTTAAATGAATTTGGGCGCACGCGTCCTTACTGTACCTATATATCGTTTATGACACTATTTATGTCATGAATTTTAAAAAGATCAAAAATACTGTTTAGTCCTATTTTAATATATAAAATTACAGGGAAAAAGAAAAAGTGCATTGTAAAATATAGAATGTTAGAAAATACTCGTATATATTGGTGTGTGCTTCATATTCCTTATGTCTAAAAGATACCTATTTTATTATTACCTTTATATCGTCAGAGTTTAGTGATATAGTGTGGTGTTATAAAACTAGTTAAAATAAGTACACATTTTGGGAACAGCAATTTAGTACTTTTATAACCGTTTTTAAATTTTTATACGTTTTGATATTATCTAGTGTAATGATCAGAGGTGTAGAGGTAGAATAGCTAGAACTAAAAAAATGCATATTTATTCAAATGTATACAGTGAGTACTAATTCTTATGTGCAAACACAGGGTGTCGGTTGATTAATAGTAGACAGTGCAAGCACATATTCTTTGTGCCAAATTACACGATTTAAAAAAAAAACATACCTATATCCAAAAGTTGATAATAAGGAAGATACAGGGCATTAGAATGAAAAAATCCTTTTTAATTTATTTCGATAATTTTAATACGTTTTGAATATTGTAAAGAAACTCGGTATCTTTAACATTTTTAGATACGATAAGTCAAAGTCAAAGTCAAAGTTAAAAATCTCTATATTCAAAAAATGAAAACTACAGGTTTTTACAAAAATGCAGCTCCACTGAATGAACTGGCGTCAAAAAATCAAAAAATATAAATTAATGCATACATTCCCAATATACACTTTAAAAACACTAAAAACAATTCTCACCGCTAACCCTTAAACAGATCAAGTACTAAAATTTACATATAAAACAAATACTAAAATTTACATATTAAAACAAATAATCCTATCTTAAAAATTATAATCTAAAAATTCATTCACCGTATAAGGTTCAATATTTAAAATTATGTTAAAAATAGATTTTTAAAATCTTTAATATTATATATTTGCCTAACACTTACAGGTAATTTATTAAAAAAATTTATACACGAATATGTGGGACCCTTTTCCGTTGCAGTGAGCCTATGTATCGGAATATTTAAACCGACCATTCTTGTATTAAAAGAGTGTCCAATTTCAAAGGCTTCAAACTTGTCTCTGTTGTTAAAAAGAAACAATAAACACTCATATACATATAAACCTGCCAATGTCAAAATTCCAAGCCCCCTGAACTTCCCCCTACAAGACTCCCTCCAATCCAAACCCAGCATGACCCGAATAGCCCCCTTCTGCACTAGAAACGCTCTACCAGAATCCACACTCCCACCCCAAAACATAACACCAAGTGCCTTCAATTTCTCTAAAACGTCGCAACTTATTTGTGCTACCATACATGTACCATCAGTTGGTACCTATGTATTGGGTGATTTTTTTGCGCGACTAATTTTTTTGGGCCCCATCGTAAAATTATGTTGAAAATACCTTCATACCTTGGAGGCATTTTCAACAAAATTTCACGATGGGACCAAGAAAGAAATAGCCGAGAAAAAAATCACCCTAATGTACCATCTAAGTAAGGCCTCGGGCACGATAACCAGCGTCAGCGTCAAGCGGCTGATTAAAATAAATTTTATTTTCGCATAAAAAACAAAGACAGCGCTGTCAACAAAAAAGGTGTACTTTGTAAGAATCGCTCTGAGCAACCGTTTTCGAGCGAAGTAGGTATACCTTTTTAGTGAGTTTACTGGTTTACTTGGATGGTACATACAGGGTAGCACAAAAAGTTGCGACGTTGTAGATTTTAGAGAAATTGAAAGTAGTGTAGGTAGCGCCATCTAGTTAACACATAAAAATTAATATCAAATCTGAATACCTCATGTCAATAAACCCCTAGTTACCGAGTTTTTATTAGAATATTTAAAACATACCAAAAATAATCGAAATAAAAACATTTTTTTTACTTTGACACCATGTATTTTTCTTATTATCAACATTTGGATATAGGTATGTGTGGTTAAATCTTAATATTTTGGTATAAGGCATGTGTTTTTTCTGTGTATCATTAATAAGCAGACACCCTGTATATGAATGAAAGGAATGTTAATAAATAAATGAATGCAAAATTTCTTCATCTTAAAAGTGGTAATCAAAAACAAACAAACATAATTTAATAAGGATAAGGTAATATTGTTAAAGCTTAGTGTTTGTTGTATTTTAAGTTTGTAATATTTTATTATGATACGCTTAGTATATTAGTGATATTTCCGTATAAGTCTGACAACTACCTATATGAATACTCTTTACTCTTGCTAACTAAACTGATGTAGAGGGTGATTTCTTATTTTTATTTGTTAAATAATGGCGGGGGCCCAAGAGGGGATTTCGGGATTTACTACACCGCGGCAGATTAATATACCGGAGGATACTTTGTACCCGGTTAAGTACCTCCACCAAATATAAGCTTCGTATACAGGGCCGATCATAAAAATCAAAAATATATCCATCAGAAATTGTCGAGTGCGTCAGATTAAGATAGGGTGAGGTAATTACATGCTAAACAGTGTATATTCCACTAATCTGACAATTTAAGAATGACGTAAAGGAAACAGAGAGCTGCAAAAAAACGTCAGATACATTTTCGAGATTTTTTTATTTTAACCAGACCCACTTAGTGTTGCCAAAAGATACACTGATAACATACCCGAATTTATACAATTGCTAGCCTTAATTCACCCATTTCTTAAAGAAAGAAACATAAAAACCAGATGCACAAAGATCCGTAAAAGGATAATCAAACAATTAGCCACCGAAGGTAACTTAATGTCAATTGCGTCTGATACTGATAGCGAGTTTTCAAGCCAGTCTTGAGCTTGAAAAAAATAAAAAAACACATAACGAATGGCAGAATCTTTGGTCAAATCAACATACTAAGCTAAATGAAATTAAGCCTTCAGTTAAACCCTAAAATAACAACAACCTAAGCCGAAAAGACCAAGTAATTCTTAGTAGACTACGAATAGGACATACGAAATTTAGTCATGAATACCTCCTTAAGAAAGAAAATCCACCTATCTGTACAAAATGTGCAAATCGACTAACCGTAAGACACATATTTGAGGAATGTCTAGACCTAACACAGCTGCGACAGAAATATAACCTAAACCATGGAATCACTCAAGCTTTGGGAGAAAATGCTAATATTACGAATATAAAAAAATTCTAACTGAGATAAACCTAATTAATTGTGTTTAAATATTGTTATTTAAGAATTGTATATACTAGTAGGGGCCTCTAATAACCCTTCGTGGTTGATGGGGCCTTAAACATTTAAATAAAAAAAAAAAAAAATAATTCAAGGATAACGAAAAATATATATTCCAATCCAACCCGAACGATTTCCACAAGCCGAAATATAATAATAGTATTTTTGACATATTTAAAAATCTAAAGCCACTTCCCCTACCGATGAAAAGGTATACATTATATAACATTTTTTTCTTCCTATTATCTAAGCTTTGCAACCCAATAGGCCTCTATGACGCTCGAGTAAATCCCCATTTAGCATCGTGGGCTCCCTACTATAACATTTTGTTTGTTGTCCAGTAACTCAACCTACAAACTTTAAGGGGTAATTCTTCAATAAAAATTAGAAAAAAGCTTCATATGAACATATGTTCTAAACCTCTTAAATTTTTAACTAAGAGGTGGTAAAAATTTTAGAAAAGTGTTGTTTTTTTATAATAACTTTTATACCAATTGAGATATTTTTTAAGAAATGAGAAGACATATTTTGGGTTTGGGCTAAATATTCTAAAATAAAAATATGTTTTTAAATTCCCATTTTCTTCCAACCATTTTAATCTCATGACTTTTTTTATGTGATGCAAGGTTTTCGCGAAAATAAATAAAAACTATTTCTTGACATGGTCATGTCGTATCGCTTTAATCAAATTCTGCAGTTAAAAACACCTTTAATATTTATTCCTTATTAAGATGGGTATTCGTTCATGCCGAGAAATGGTTTTTATTTATTTACGCGAAAACCGTATATCAAATAAAAAAGTTAGGAAATCAAATGTTCCAAACTACATAATATGAACTTAAAAATATATTTTTATTCTAGAAAAACGCTTATCTTTAAAAATATTTACCTTAAACCCTTTATGGACAACACTGGTAAAAAATATTTAGCCGCCTCCTCCTTCACAGAAAAAAATGAACCCTATAGACAAATGTTTATATATAAAGGTTTGTAAGGTTTGAGTTGTGTCCAGGCACCTCCTAGGGTGTTTGTAGGCTCCTTTTAGGATAAATTTATAGGTACAGGTGTGTACCATGTAATGCTTTTGTGGTGAGGACCTTCTTTTTGGAATACGGAAAAGAAACACCTGCCATCAATGAATGAATGAATGATGGCATTCCGATGTTTTTTGGGCTCTCCCTAGCCCTCTCACTCCAGGTTCGATGGCTAGTTACGCTTATGCTAAGACCTTTAGGACATATGTTTATATGAAGTTTTTTTCCAATTTTTATTGTTGAATCGCCCCTTAAAGTTTGTGGGTTAAGTTACTTGACACCCTGTATATAAAGGCTGTCTCTAAAAGGTAAGGACTATGAATTTCTGAGTCTAAAATATGACGATCTAACTCGACTTAATAAATAATTTCTTAATTAATTAAGGCCATTTTTTAATAGAGATCTATATGTTACTCATATTTCACAACATAAAAAAAATGCGAAGGTAGGCGGGGCTATGTTTCATGTTAATAAACTTTAACTGAAGACAGCCACAATGCGGTATTTCTAATACTTTAAACCTCTATGGGCTGTCCAAAGATAAAAAAACTGATAATGTTTTTCTTTAATGTCTTTTTTGTAAGAGTAATCACGCTTATACATAGATTAGTATTGTAAAATTTATACCACTAAGATTTTAATAACACTAATATCTGGGACTCTCATTTTCTTTGTTAAATGATACACAACGTTTCGATTGGTGTTTTTCTCCAACCGTTTTCAAAAAATGTTGGAGACAATGGAAGTCCAAGATTTTGGTTATAGTGAAACTATGCCATTGTCTAACCCTTTAAGAGTTACAACTTAGACATTTCCATATGCAGTAAAATCCCAAATTTTCTTTTATTTTTGCAAATATCGTTTCTTAAGTATTCCAAGGAGACCACACACGTCCAGACTGATCTTACAATTAGTCTGAACGTCTAATGGTCCCTTATCTCAGGTAGATTATAGTTTTAAGTGCCATATTAGCAATTATAATATTATTTTGTTGTTTTTATTGTTAAATATTGATTGTACAAAATATGATTTTATTAATTTATTAAGATTTATATAGATTATAAATATTATATGTTACATGCAAGTACCTTTATTCATTATTATGTATTAAAACCCAAATGTAAATTAAAAAGGGTTTCTAAAAGCTTCGGTTTGTTTTATTTATTTTCTAGCACCATATGGTTACGATTATTCTAAAAATAGGTAATAAATTATTGGACTTAGGCCCCTTTACAATTTATAGATGTAGTGGTTAAGACTTTGTAGCAACAGAAGATATAAAAAGCCACTTTGAAATATTTTCACACCTTGTTCACTTAAAGCATTCAGTATTCAGTAGCATATGACTAGCCGCATACTAGTAACAACTTTTTATTTACCAACATAAAAGTTTGCTCAACCAAAGAGTGGCTAATAAATTTGTGTTTTCTCGCACTTGTCTACTAGGGTGTTGCTTTGTTAACATGGATTTCACTGAGACCGCAAATATTATTGATGAATTTATTTTGAAAAACAGAAAAAATGCAAAACCAAGAACGGTATTGGGTTTAAATCGCCTCACTGGCGTAGTAAAGGGGAGGTGGCGGTAAAGAGGGAGTAATTATCCCCCTACGAAGGTGTAAGGGTCATTACTGTCATTACAAATAAGGGTGTAGAAGTAGAGTTTGTAAGTGGAAAGACCCTTTAATTGCTTTTTGGTAGTAGTTTATGCACAATATATGACATGTTTTAGTACAATGAAAATCAGTAAAACATTGTTTTTTTAAGGTAAGGCCTCGACCACGATACTAAGCGGAAGCGGCGCCAGCGTAGAGTGGAAATATGTGAGGGTGTTGCCTTTGATCTTTATGCAAGAATAAAGAACTTGTTTTTAAATCAGCCGGCTGCAATATTTCCGAGCGAAAATATTGTCCGCGAGCGTTTGAGTTCTATAGCAAAATACCCGGTTCTTTAAATGAAACACCCTGTATATTGCATGCATAATGAAAAAGATCTTTTAAAATCCTTGCAAAGTCCATGTAGGTATGATATATCCGAATTTTCATCGTTTCAGAAATATAGCCATCCTCAAAAAATTTATAGTTCGCGGCATTTTTACAAATAAATACCCTGTATATTACATTACCAATAAATCGATAATTTAAAGAGCTTTAAGAAAATACCCATTGGATATATCTATATGTCTCTTATAGCTTTGGAAATAGTGCCAGTTCGAAATCTCAAAATGACGTTAAATTGTCGATTATGATCACAGCTGTTAAGCTCTAAGCAATAAGTTTTAGTGGTACAGAAATAAACCGTTGTATTACAGTTTATTTGTTTCTGCCACTTTTCATGCGGGTTAATGTTAATATACCTGTTGAATATATATATATATATATATATATATATATATATATATATATATATATATATATATATATATATATATATATAT
Organism: Listronotus bonariensis; assembly: GCA_014170235.1. Classification (NCBI taxonomy): domain Eukaryota; kingdom Metazoa; phylum Arthropoda; class Insecta; order Coleoptera; family Curculionidae; genus Listronotus; species Listronotus bonariensis. The sequence goes on from JACEGR010006723.1 coordinate 16,434, forward strand.
ATATTTGTGATTCTCAGCGTATATAAACAAAGAATTTTTAATTGTATTCCATATGAATGTATGTATGCAATAAAATAAATAAGATTTAATTTAAAAATATAGACAATATTACAAGATTTTACCATTTTTTTGTTGTTTGAATTTTATCTTTAGTTAAATACACATAATTATGTTAAAAACGAGAGGAGGCAGGGAATCCCTTGTCTTCCGCCGAGAGACCTCGGAGTGGCTTTCGAAAATATTACAATTTACCTTTTTGTTTGATTTTTTTGTGTAGTATCCAATTTAACCATGAAAATCCTAACCAAAAGGCTAGGTTAGAATACATCCTCAGCTGTATAGAATATCGTTTGCGGTAAATTAAAATTCCGAACTAATAAATAACTAGACATGCGCTTAAAAACAATTCTAAACCAGTTCGGTTCTGTTTCAGAATCAGTTCATTACTAGACCCGCGAACAAAGCTAATATATAGATCCGTATTTCGTAGTTTTTAATTACTACATTTGGGGATTAGGTTTTTAAAACATTCTTATTAAGATCATTATATTTTGATGTTTTTTGCATGCGGGGGTTTTTAGGGCGAATTTTTGAAATTTAATGGAAAAAGGGGTATTTAGGTCTCCGTCACAATACAGATGAATAGATGAGCATATAAGAGTCAAGCGGAAAGTTTCAAATCTCTTTAAGTTGCCGGTAGAAACTACAATATTTTGTGGTAAACAGCGTCTTAAAACCAGTTTCGTTTCGGGTGGCAGGGCTTTTTAGCTCAGGAATATTGCAGGCGGCTGATTTAACAAAAAAACAAGTTCTTTTATTCTCGCATAAAGATCAAAGACAGCGCTCTCACATTTTCCACTCTACGCTGACCTCTTACGCTAATGTATCGTGTCCGAGGCCTAAAAGAAGTAAAACTACAGATTTTGTGGCCAAAGATTTTGGCTACGATACAAGCGGTGAGCGGCTGAGCGGTAATAGATGAGTACCGGCCATCACTGCATAGATTTGCCGCTCTGCCGCTTTTATCCTACCCGAATAATTTTGGTAAAAATTATGTGCCGTGGAGTGTAAAATTTTAAGAAGCTAAAATTTAATGTGACATCTAATTTGGGATTCGAAAGGCACCTGTTTCTTATTTTTGGGAGGGAGGATAAAATGTAGGCCTGGCCCCCTAGCGTCACTCTTGACAAACCTCAAAAAAAGAAACGTACGTTTTAGACACTTTCTTTAGCTCACCCTTTTTGATTCAACTGTACATTTCTTACAACTGCATTGACCGATTTTGACGCTGCCCTATAGGAATTTAATTGACTGATGTTCTTGGGGGCCCCCGTAAATCTCAAATTCGATCTGAAAATAGGGCGAGGGTGGAATAATTTGATCCTCCTTCCTTTCGGTCCCTCGCTGTCTCGTTGCTGGATGTTGTGTTGTGGCTGAGGGTCGCGGGTCACGTGATGTAAACATAACGTTGCATAAAGCAAAGGCGTTGTTGTCACGTTGTGTCGTTTGACAAATGTAAACATGAAATGGACGGTTTTTTTCTTTTTCATAAGAAATGTTGTATTAAATGGTTTGGTTTATTCTGGTTTGGGAACTTCTTGTTCACCTAATAAAATTGTGTCATTGGGAAACACCAATGGTTTTATTTCTTATACAATAAAATGTTACTGCAACTGACCAATGAAGAGGATTTTTCTATATCAATATTATTCACATCACTCCCAAAGAAAAATCAATTTGTTTTACTCTTTTTTTTTTGATAGCAAAACTTAATACTAAATATCAAATTGAAATGCAATATATTGATTTTACGACTTATTCTAATACAGCAACAATTTACATGATAATGAAATGGCGCAGCGCCAAAATTAAAACAATGATTTACAGTTTTGCTAATTAATAATCTGCAAGTCATGCATGCCACTTCAAAACGTTAACGGGATTTTTTTTGAAAAATCGATGAGGAGGAATGTTTACATGCAGGCATTCTTTGTCTAATATCTACCTGCTAGTGCTTAACACACTAAGAGTTAATTTAAAGGTATTGACATGGCACGACGTGTATAACTATATACGTATTATAGGTAAATTGGAAAAGATAATTATTTAGTATACGGTTTTCTGCTATTTTAACGATTTTTAAAAATATTTTGACGTACATGTTATCTATTATTTGTCCTTTATAATAATATGAAGGCGCAGTTATGATTTTTTTTATATATTTTTTTATAATAAAAAAATGTTTTTTTGGCATTGTTCCACTTTTTATTATGGACAGTTGGCAACGTTGTATAAATGTTTAATATTAAAAGAGGGATTATAAAGGGTGGTCAGGTTAGTTCTTGTTAGTCAACGTTTTTTTTTAAATTCTTTAATTACACTAGAGACACTTTAAGAATCCAGTTTGTGTGAATCCTTTCTTTTATTCACTCATAAATAGAATCAGACCCTTCCGATGTTGCCAAATGCTTTCCATATTTGGCATGGTATAACTGATGTTTTTAGTCGTTTTCTTTCCACTTTTAGGTTATGAATTAACAATTTTATATTTACCATATTTTTATCTTTATTCTCAAAAATATGTGGAAAAAGTGTAATTTTTACTAAATTTTACATGTGATGTTCAGTTTTATTAACTTGTTTTACCAACTTTACCCCGCCCAACACCCCTTTTTACTCCCCGGTCCCTTAAGTTTGTTTACTGATATTTTTTTAAAACGGAATATTTTTAATGTGCGACACTTACGTTTTATTTAGAACAGTGTCTAAATTATGTAAGTATCAATAATTAAAAAAAAAAACCTAAAATAGCAGAAAACCGTTTATTAAACTGTTACCTTGGAAAATTTAATTAGGCACTAAATTTCCATGTATAAGCAAAATTACTTTTTGTCTAAATAGAAAAAGTAAAAAATAAACTTGGCAACATCGCCAAAAAACGCATAAACACCAGTCCACAAGAACTAATCCGTAGTCAGTGGATACCGCTATATATCGCCGAAAGCAATGCTTATATGGAAAGAATAATAAGTTAGAAGTGCAGTGAATATCATCAAAATAATCATTCTTTTCTGAATGATATTTTTATTGATGAAGATTAAAACCTAAACATTAAAAAAGCAAAAACGGTTCTGCGATCCTCTAAAACAAAGACAACGCGCTTTTGAACTTTCAGTGCCTACTGAGAACAATTTTTAATTTTAGTGTTAAATGCAATTTGATGAAAATGAAGATGTAAGTAGTTATTTTAAATATTTTAATATATATTTTTTTAAATTTAAATAAAAAAATGCAAAGCCTTCTGGAAAATATTATTTATTAAAAAATAAAGTGAATTAAATTTATTTTAATGATTATGTTATAACTTTAATGCTAAAACCAGTTTTACCATTAAGTGAAATAAAATTGATGTATTATTATGTTACTTCTACAAGATCCACCTATAATTATTTATTTTCAAGGTTATTATAGAAATATAAATGTTATTTTTTGCTGTTATTTCACATAATCCTTTATTTACAAACAATTGACCAAAATTTTATGTTTCCGAAAATTAGAATTTAAGACAATAGACATACGTATTCCTGCTAACATGGTAATTTAATGGTTATTTTTATGGTCTTTTTTGGTTTTGGTACAATAAAGTTTAAGGAGGTCAAAACATAAAAAGAATTAAAACAAATCTTCATGCCGATAAAAATGTGTTATAAAAATTCCTACATTTTAAGTTAGTTTTGAATCTACACAAATCAAACGCTTTTGGTTTAAAAGATTTTATATCATTACCAGAAAAATAATATATAGGAATAAATATCCCAAGATGCGTCCTCTACCTATAAGATTTAAAGATTTTAAAAATATTCTAAAATCTCTCCTTTTTTGTGTCCGCAATTAATTTAAGCTTGTAACTAGAATTTTTAAATGGTTTTATCTAAAAACTGTGACAATGCAGTGGCCTAACTAGCCTCTGGTTTTGTGGGGGCTTAAGCCCCTGTTTATAGAGTATATTTGCCAAAAAATACTAATATATTTTAATGTTCAATAATTTTGGGGAGGCTAATTGCCGTCTTGGGGAGCTCTAATTGCGCCCTTATTGGCGACATGGGATCTACATTAAAAATATACTTTGCGTAGAACCTATCTGGAATGTTTAAATTCAGGCATTCTTTGTCTAATCTCTTCCTACTGGTGTTTAACACAGTTAAAGTCAATTTGAATGTATCGCTCTGGCACGATCCGTATACCAGACGCCATTAGCCTTAAGAGAAAATTGATCATGGTGAAATTTTAGTGATTTTTCTGACGACACGTTAAAATTTATTACTCAACCAATGGTACATTAAAGTATGACATTCGAAGAATGTTTCATCAAATTTTACAAAAAATGATTAAAAATACGACAATGACATTGTTCGGACGTGTCTCGAAAGAAGTTAGTTGCGTGTGCCCCTCATAACGGTGCTGGATCATCGAAATCAAAAATCAAAGTTCATTCGTTGAGATAATAGTTTCCCCAGGTAACGCTGTCGAGTTTTTGTTTCCAAATTTTTCATTTTTCGAAGCACTTTGGTGAAAAACACAATTTTTGTGGGAAAAATCAGCTAATTGTTATTGCAAAATCAAAATTATGAAAAAACTCGACAGCATTACCTCGTAAGATGATGTGCAGAAATAGTGTTTAAAATTTCAAAGGTCGGTGCAGTAGTTTGGATAGCATACGTACGTATTTAAAAATGTAGGAGTTGCCTTTATACAAGGTGTGTCAAAAATGTTAAGGTTATTTTTTAAATTAAATATGACCTTGAACTAATTTTTTAGGCAACCCTATGGCGACACCTTTCTTTAAATACTATCTTTAATATAAAGAGTTTTTATCCGGTAAACAGATGGGTAAAAGTCGCCTCCCATCTCGGATCTTGTATATAAGAAAAGTGTTTTTTTTGGGGCAAAAACGGTTAATTAAGAGATTCTTAAAAATTTTACTATTCTTGTGAAGAAGAAAACACACGAGAGTTTACTGTGTTAATTAAGAATAAAAATATGAATTAGTATCGTGTCTATATATGTGTCTGTAGTCGTTCATTTCTGGATACGCCAGTGACCATTAACGTCGCGAATTTCATATGATTAGAGCTGTGATCGAATTTGGCCGGATCGAATAAAAATTCCTGTAGTTAAAATATATAAACGTTTAAATGTAATATACCCCCTAATTTTTATTTTATCTTACGCTCGTGACTTCTTCTCTCCCTTTATTATGCACTCACTGCAAAAGCTTCCGATATTATACTATAACGAAATAATTACCCCTTGTTAAAAGAGGTTAATTTTTCTGCTTTATAATGACCTTTGAAACAAAAAGAGTTTGATCAAAGGGATAAAAAAATCGTTTTAACAGTAGTTGCGCTTGAAAGTAAGCGTTTATTAACAGTAAGTTAAATGTCTGAAAGAGACACTTTAATTTTATTAAGAATATAACACTAAAAATTTACACAGTTTTTTTTTCCGGTCAATTAAAAAAATTATGTACGATACTCGACCGGAAATAATTTTTTTTTAATTGACTGGGAAAATTGAATTTTCCACTCAATTTTTAAGCGGAAAATGCTATTTTACAGGACTAATTTACTTTCCGGTCCCTAGTTTACTTTCCGGTCTCTCATTTACTTTCCGGTCCCTGATATCAAAAATCCTGTTAGCCATGACAAAAATTGTCAGAGTTCAATTGTTACTATTTGACAGTTCAAGATATTGTAAAGTAAAGAAAGCATCATTTTGCCAAAAATGGAGTCAGACATGGAAAATCCAGATGAAATAATTGAAGCAGCCTTGCCTTATTGTCGTTTAAAATATAACACTAAAAATTTACACAGTTTTTTTTTTCCGGTCAATTAAAAAAAAATTATGTACGATACTCGACCGGAAATATCTTTACGGGTCTCCTCAACTACAGGACTCGCCTACGGCTCGCCCTGTAAATGTTTTTCGTCGACCCGTAAAATACCATTTTCCGGTCTAGTAACGTAAATAGCTATTACGGGTCTCCTCAAAACTACAGGACTGCCTCACGCTCGCCCTGTAAATGTTTTTCGTCGACCCGTAAAATACCATTTTCCGGTCTAGTAACCAGCAATTTTACGTGGGTCTCAATCGACCTCAATAAAAATATGTACATTTTAATTGAAATTGAAGAAGCAATTTTTGGTATGGAAAGGAATTGCAATAAGAAAGGGGAATAAATGACCTTGTATGAGTAGAAATTACAAAGGTGAATATAAAATAGAATAAGCATCACCAGCACTTGTATTTAAATGAAACAGGTTACTCCCTATATTGCTACTGTATAGCAAAGAAAGCCGTAACCAGGCCGCCGAGAGCCGTGACAGCTCTCGGTAAAGATGGGTCCACATTTAATTCATTCTGAAAGCGATGCCGCCAAGTAAACAAATAATGATAAAGTAAAGAAACATTTTTGTGTATAATGATTTATTGCAGCAAAAATATTTAACCGGACGAGTTTCTAGTACCACGCCACGTGCCACCGGTTTTATAGTAGGACAGAGGCGAAATAAGAGAATGTTTTTTTAAGTAGGTGATACGTATTTTAGCAATGTATTTTTTATTATTTATCTAAAATATGTAATCAGGCTCTGTCTGAGGCTATATGCATTCGAAAATGTTTGTTTACTTTATCATTTTTTGTGTACTTGGCGGCATCGCTTTCAGAATGAATTAAATATGGACCCATCTATAGAGACCACAATCTCTGGGTCCCTTTATTGGTAAACTAAATAAGAAGTTGTACCGCAAAAACACATTAGAGGGTTTAAGGTAAAATAATAAATTTGCGCGGCATTTCCCTAAAAATTTAATTTTATACTTTTAATACATAGGGTATTACAGAATGATGCTAAGAAAACTTAGGGCAGATTCTACGTCAAAAAATATAAAGAAAAGTTAAAAAATATTTTTCTTTTAAAAAGTTTTCGCAATGATTCCTTTTATGGTATAAAAATATGCAATTAGGTGGATTTTATTTTATTTTTCTCTTAAACTAAACAAGATACGAAAAATAATAGAAGACAAAAAGCTGTATTTTTATTTGCTTAATCTAAAGCGGACACAAAACATTTACACACATATACACAGACAGTGCAGGCGTACAGTTTTTTTATTAAACTTAAGTTGCCGCTCGAGACGCCACTGGACTTATTTAAATGTAATTAAGTTAATAATAAACATACCCCGATAATGTCCTAAATAACATTGCCAAATTAAAACAAAATTGGGTGAAGGATATTTAAGTATATTTAAAAAACAATAGGCAGAATCTGCCTTTGTTTTTTTTTTAACTAAAGAGCGGCATCCAATTTTCAACTTATTATCACATACAAAATAACTATATTTTTTCTGTGTTATTATCTTAACTGAAGAGTTACCCAAATCCCAACTCTAAAATTCCTTGTACCGCCTTTTGACGCCCTGTCGTCTGGCCTGGCCGTAACAACTAAATCCTTGTTTTGGGAAAATGCTATAAATTAATTTAGTTCATGTTTTCTCAAAGAAAATATTTATAGGGCAACCTTAAAGAAACCTTGTTACCCCATCAAAGATTGTACATCAATTTCGGTATACCCTGTATAAAAATGTATTTACTGATACTGGGTTTACTTTATCAAATTTACGGTCGCTTATCCACGTGTTACCGAAATACTTTTAGAAAGAGGGCAGATTAAAAATAGATTAAGCTGTTTCATCCACCCTACGCACACATACGATCGGCAAAAACCCATCAGCTAAAAATGATGTTCTAGGAAGCCTGTTTCATCTTTAAACCACGGAAAGTTCAGCACGTGAACCTCAACGTGAACTTCTAATCGGATTAAATCAGCCAGGCATAATGTTTGAATTAATAACAACTCGTGTATACAGGGTTTTTGTTAAATTAGTGAAACACACAGAAACCACAGAATCCCTATATGCCAAAATATTAGGATTAATTTCAATAATTTTTCGTATGTTTTGAATATTGTAATAAAACTCCCTATCTAGAAAATTCTTGACACGAAAAATTTAGAATCCATCTTAAATTTTTGTCTTGACAAAAGGGGCGCCACCTACACTATTTATTTTTTGAAAATGTCGCAACATTTTGTGCTTTCCTGTATATACTATAAGAGAAAAACAGGGAATATACCCAATATTTTTAACACAAAAAGTATACAGGGAGAAATAATTAGTGTATGACAGGACAGTTGTGGCAATAGCTTAAACTTTATAATGAATAGAATTTTTGGACTGTCCTAAAATTGAAAAGTGTAAACCCATAGATAACCTACATTTAGATCCGCAGTGGCAAGAAGCATTTTTCGGAAATTTTACGACCTTGCGCAGTGGGTGGACGAACATGCGCACTTAAAAGCCTTGGCAAAATACAAACACCGGCACCCCGTACCTTCGTCCGCGGTCTGACCGTCTCGCTCATTAGCTACCGTATTTCGACCAGAAAACCAGGACGCCGTCGACAAATTCTTTCCGATAATGCGGATAGTCTGTTTGGCGCCAGGCGCGTTCACCCTCGATTTGCTTCGGCACAAACCCGTTTTTTCGCTCTATGAAATGTAACTTTGTTTCACGCATGTAATAACATTGGCAATCCATCGAGATCAGTGGGTAAACCGAACAGTATTAAGCAGTTTCCAAAATCTCAGTAAAGAGTGAAATAAGATATCGAGATCGGGTAAAATTAGGATAAAAGGTGTCATGTAAACTATTTCTTGGCATAAAAATAATTCCGGTCACGTGGCTTAGTACCAAAAGGCAGTTGTATTTTTTTTAATAGAAAGAGGAATCATGTAGCACCTCGTTTTAAAGGCTCTTTGATTCTCCACTTAACACCGCTTTATTTTTGAAAATTAGACCAGCCATTTCAGACTTTGAACAATTTAAAATTTGACTTAAATACTGTACAAACAGTACGGTTTTATTGGTATTGGCTTGTAAGTCTGAAACCGCCGATTTTCAAAAACAAAATGGGGGCTTAGCCTTTCTAGATGTACTACTTTCATCTTTGCCTGTGGACTCTTCTGAATACGGTAAACCAGATCATAAGCCGTGTCACCACTTTATATGGTCCCTCCCATGACTTCTGTAGTTTCGGATTGTATAACCAAACTTTTTACCGACGACAACTCTTTGATGGTTAGCTTTCAAAGCTATAGCGGGATTTGCCACTGGTCAACTTCCTTTTTGTAACTTGGTACGCACCTCTTCATGTGTATCTTCTGTGGTTGTTACTAAGTTGACTTACATAGTCCCTCTGTTGGTTCTCTCATTGGTGGAAGGTCGTCCCTGTAAGCAAGCAAGCTTTCCAACTGGAAGGCACATTTCCGCCCGAAAATGACTTTGCAGGTGTTTCCGCCAGTAGTTTCTCGTGAATTGCGGAGCGGTATGCTAACAAAAAACCGGTTGTAACAGTTATCCCAGTCACTTTGTTGGTCATTTACTACCTTCGTAGTTATCAAGAGTTCTGTTAAAACTGCCTTCTACCATACCATCGGACTGGGATGAAGAGGGTTGTTCTTGTTTTATATGCTTATTTATAATGCTAGTGCCTCCTTGGCACCAGCAAGCAATTGGTTTTTGCAGTTTGGATCTTTAAGGTTTTAACTTCAAATTCATGTTCAATGGAAAAATACGTGATAAAATCTGTATCCGATACCCAGCACAGACCACTTCTTTATTTTGAACCTGTAATTTCCCTTATTGGCTTTTACCCCTGTTTAGATACTTTCAAACTATGGGTAATGTTTTTGGTAAAATTATATCATTTAGAGTTTTATTTGAATGGAAACTAGATTTTTTTTTATCATGAAAAATTATTAAATGCAAATCTACTTATTTTTAATAGAGTTATTTAGAGCATCATAGAGTCATTGGCGCTACTGGCGACACGCTGCTGCTCTGCGGTTAAAAAGTATTACTAAATCAAACCCGATATAATAGCAATCCTATAAAGATAAAGGCTTTTTAAATAGTCGAGTTAGTAAGCTACTTGAATTTTTTTAACACTGACCATGAATCAAATGTTAGAAACGTTAACCATTTTTTTGCCTAGACAAATGAACTCCCTGCTCCCCGAAATTCATATTTAATTGGCAGGGCCACCTTGATTAATTTAAAAATACTTTTTTAATTATCCTTGGCTCTATCTAAGGCAGCTTGAAGCGTTTTATTCTTTATTATTAATATCTTAAAAACTATTAGCTTTATAGAAAGGATAATATATGAATTACAAAAAAGATTGAGAAATAAGTGTTTAAGTTGGAATTTAAGGCTTAAGGTAGTGAATACTTATCGAAGTTGCTTATCTCCGAAAGTCAATTTTTGTATTTCTTCTCGGTAAAACCGATTTGTTTTATGCATCATGAAATAAAATCGCATTAGCTAGCTACAAATCGATAAAAAGGGCAGGTTAATATGACAAAGAAAATGTACAACAGAGATTCAAAATTGGACCCATTTTCTGTTAAACCGGAAGTAACCGAAACTGAAAAATATGCAGAAACAATCTCCTTTCCATACCACTTACCTATACAAAGTCTTATTTTGATATTTCGAATATAGTCCAAGAGCCGTGAGCGGCAGACCTTTGTTATTTTGTAAAATTTGAAAGTTTATATCCCAACATAGGTAGAAGCAATGATAGGCTATGAAGTTTGACTGATAGTGGCTTTACCAGGTACCAGGAACCAAAGGTTGATGAATTGAAACTTTCGTCAGTCATGTTGTCAAGGTTGAGTTTTATATAATATGTTACTTGGGTACCTATTAGAAAATATTTCCTCAGCCAGACTGTTTCGACAGTTTTAACCCTCGGCAGACAAACATTTTGGGTGGTCCAATGGTCCGAGTAAATCCAATATTCATGTTCTAAAATATTTTAATCTAAAAAAGTTATTGCGAAAAGGTTAGTTTTTATTTGTTTTTTGGGACACTCCCTATATCAAAATATTTTTAGAACATAATCCGGCAACCATACATACACATAGGGCTTCATGCGGCAAACTGGGATTAAATGATTCAAAGTATAGCTATGCAGCTTAATGCAAAAATAATGTAAAAAACGTAGAAAAACGGGGTTTTAAAAGGTGAAAATCAAATATTGTGTGACACTTTAGCTTTAAATCAAGAATTGTGTGCAAAAAGAAGGGGGAATATAGTGAAAATAAGCTTAGTTCAAATTTGAACTTTGATGATGGATATCTCTGGAGAACGAAACGTTTCCGCCAAATAATTCTTCCAGGATTCGTGATCAGCGCCCCAAAAACCCCCGTATACCAAATTTCGTCAAAATCGGAGTTGCTCCCATTTTCTAGGAAAATTACCAAAGTTTCATTTATGTATTTTTAAAATTTCATCCTTCTTGTTCAACTTTTTATAGAATGTTTCTTTTAAATGATAAATAAGAGATTGATAAAGATACATGGGTGGGTGCGAAGTCCATTTTTAATTGTAATTGGTAATATTAGCGATAAAGATCTCATTGCAAATAACTTAATTGAGATAAGATCTAAAGACGTCTTGAAAACTGAATTTCTTCCAAAGGTCTTGGTGAGTTTTGGTGTTCTTTAAGTCAAGCTTACCGCTTGTTACTGCTCTGATACCATTTGCTACGACGTACCCCTCTGTAAAGCAGGGCTCTCAGTTCTGGTTTCAATAAAAACGAAAAATCGGAATCTCATTTAATGTAGCAGATGACCTGCGACTTGCCTTGTCGAAGACTATTTCACAAGTAACATCCTTAGTGAGGCCAAGCAGCAACATCCTTTTATTTTTTTTTATTTTTTTATCTTTGGACAAACCACGAAGGCTTAAAGCCTAAATACTAACGTTCCGTGGGTGTCTTAAGCGAGGTAAGTGGGAGTTTGTTGACACGGGGCTTAAATACTTGAAGATTTGGGGGAAGAAAAGACCTCTCGCGGGCAGCAGGTTCCACAATCTCGAAACTCTAGGGATAAAGAGAACGAACAAAGTGAGAAGTTCGGGAGCCTGTCCAGTTGGACCGTATAGGGATGCATTAGCGCGGAACCACGAGTTTCTCTGTTGGGAACCGTGAGTGGAGGAACTATACTGGACAATTCTTCAGAGCAGAAGCCATAGAAGTACCTATAAAAGCTATAAATCCCCACAGCCAGACGATGGGCAAGATAGTGAAGCCTTTCTGTTAGTGAAGGATCGTTAATGAGACGAATAGCTCTTTCTTTGAATAGAATCAAGAATGCTCCAGGGTTGCTGGGGCCGCCATGCCCCAGATATGAGAACAATATTTCAAGGGAGGTCGGATTTGGGACATCATATAAAGTGTATAAATTAGAAGCGGAAAAATACTTTTTGGCTCGAAAGAGAAATCCAAGCTTTTTGAAGCTGCCGTGGCTATAGATACAATGTGTTTATTTACCAGTTAAGTGTTACTTTCAAATGTGACGCCCACAAGATTGAAGGTGTCTTTTGCTCTGTAAAGCTTGGCCGCTCATAAGTAGAGGATGAGTATTTGATAGACTTTTTCGCGACAAGGAACATGACTGTGTTTTTGGATGCATTAAAATGGACGAGATTTTTGGCGCCCCAATCCAATATTAAATTAAGATCCTGCGAAAGAGATATCTGCATCGCGCTGCGTTTATTTTCCAAGTCAGGTTTAGTGATGGGTTTAGGAACCTGAAAACTGGAGTGAAGGGTACTATCGTCGGCGGAAAACTATGAATGGAATTAGTTGTGGACGAGAGAAGGTCGTTGATGTGAAGAAGAAACAATGTTGGTGCCAGGACTGAGCCCTGAGGGACTCCAGCATTTACTTGGTGAAAGCTTGAAGAATGGCCGTCCATAATAACTGATATACGTCGATCAGATAGATAACTAGAGAGCCAAGTACAGAGTTTAGTTGAAAGACCACAGAGCGGATAGTTTACTAGACGAGCACTGGCAGTAGTTGAAAGACCTAGGAGGGCTGTTTATGTAGTACTGGCCCAAATAATTTTACCAATTGAAGAGTACTTTACAAGTAATTCATGCACAATCCAGGGGCCCTTGAAGCTATTAAACTCTGTCAAGGGGTCCGTGACTGCAAAAAGTTTAGGAAAGCCCTGCTCTAGAAGTTTTGGACTGTCTAATAGATTCGTTGACCCTCGGTATACAGCTACCAACAATCCTATTATTTTATTGCATGTATCCCATACCTGCATAAACACAACAACTCAATTACTATAAAATTCCCATTAAAATAGAAAATTGCTCTTTGCTCTTCCTATGATTCGCGTAATAAGCTTTAACCTAATTTTATTTTCCTCGACCAAGCCTCTTTTCTACTGGCTTTGGTAGCTCCAACGCATTTCCCCGTTGATGTTGAACCGAGAGCAACACGTTTCGAATCCGCAGCTGGAAAATCGACCTTGAGCTGGTCAGTGTGCGGGAAAACCAGGTTTTCCGGCCAAAAATCCTAAATATTGTGTTTTCTATTAATATAATACTTATAATAGGGACAAGAGGTATATTTATTTTGTTTTGGAATTATAAATATGGGTAAGTGCTACAAATCCATAAATTTTAAACGTTGCTTACTTGAATAATTTTATTTTCTAACCATACAGGATGTAAATGTTGTACAGAGAGACTAAGATCCTTGTACGTAAAAAATAGATATTAAAAAAAACATGAAAATATAGGTTTGGAAATACATCGTTTTCAAGATACATATATCATATATACAAACTATCTCTTATGCCAGTTTAATGAAATTTTGCAGTGTTATGTGTAGCTTAGGGAGGCTAATTTGATCTTAACTTGTTTAATTTTTTTAGTCCACTGAAGATTCCTAGCGGGAGCTAACTAATTATTTCTTACAAATTAAAAATGTACTGACTTTGCGTATCTTTATTACTTTTTTTGATAAAGCATGTAAAAATTAAGTTTTTTGGTTTGTATTTTTTTTTATAGATTGCTTAGTTTCAAGCAAAAAAAGCCCTATTGCATACCTCTCAACCACAGAAATTATAGGGAAATTTTTCACACACACTTCAAAAAATGATTTATTTAAATGTGATTATTATAATTTACTATTTCTTGCTGTTGTTACTCTATTTGTTAATAAAAATATATAAAACATAATATGCAAAAAAACAATTCCTCATGTTTTTTCAGTCCAGTACAATACGTTTTTTTATCGGAAACTAAGCAAGATATTAGGCACCAAATTGGCATACATTTTCTTTCAAAAATATTCGTTTATGTGCAGCGTGTGGCGCTACTAATAGACCTAATAAATTTATTTAAGTTAGGCTAAATTAGCCTCCCAGTACTATAAAAAATCGCCAAATTATAAAAAAGAGATAAGATATTTATGAATTATGGAAAAATAAGTTTATTACTCTGTATCTTGAGAACGAAGAATTTGCTGACCAATGGTTATATAAACCTTTCCATTTAACATTTTGTCGTATTTTTACAAAAAGGGTTCATTACTCTTAAGGTATGATTTCGAGCATCGTGGCAGGCTACTAACCACCGACGCAAGCGCCAGAACGTTATACTTATTTCGCTTTCGCCTTGGAGAGTAACGAGTAGCATTGCTGGTAATGTGAATGGTTCTGGCGCTTTTGTCGGCAGTTTGCAACTTGCCTCGATTCTCGGAATCATACCTTATACCTTCCTTATACATTTAAGCAGTTTTTAGATTTTTTGACCACTCTGTATATCCTTTAACTTTTAATAAAATAACTACTGCTACTACAGTTTGCTACCATGCACCAACTTTTATGAAAAATAAAATTTTCTGACAATTTGCAAATAAAGCTACGTTTCCGAAGACCGCGGCAGGCAGCAAATCTCCGACGCAAAGCGCCAGAGCCATTCATATTACCAACAACGCTACTTGTTACTTCCCAAGGCCAAAGATATATATGAATATCTCTGCTGCTTGCGTCGGCGGTTAGCTGCCTGCCGCGGTCCTTGAATCATACCTTAAAAAAGTTTTTCATTTGTTGCACACTTTAGAAACCGAAACGTCAAACAGCGCTCGGTAACAGAAACGTCATCTAGAAATCCAGCTTAATTTTTTTTTATCTTTGGACAATCGACGAAGGCTGAAAGCCTAAATACTAACGTACCGTGGGTCTCTTAAGCAAGGTAAGAGGAAGTTTGTTAACACGGGACTTAAAAACTTAAAGATTTGGGGGGAAGGAAAGACCTCCGCTGGCAGCAGGTTCCACAGTCTAGAAACTCTAGGGATAAAAGAAGGAACGAAATGGGAAGTTCGGGGCCTGTCCAATTGGACCGTATAGGGATGCATACGTGCGGCACCACGAGTATCTCTGTTGGGAGCTGCAAGAAGAGGGACTATACTGGATATTTCTGTCGGAGCAGAAGCCATAAAAGTATCTATAGAAGGGTGATAGATCCCCCACAGCTCGACGATGGGCAAGGGAAGGAAGTCTTTGAGTAAGTAAAGGATCATTAATAAGACGAACAGCTCTTTCTTTAAATGGCATCAAGAATGCTGAGGGTTATAGGGGATGCCATTCCCCAGACATGAGGACAATATTCCAGAGAGGGTCGAATTTGGGACACATACAAAGTGTATAAATTGAAGGAGAAAAATACTTTTGGCTCGGAAAAGAAATCCAAGCTTTTTGAAGCCGCGGTGGCTATAGATACAATGGACCACGAAACACAATATTTTTTTATTATTTTCTCCAATGCCAAATTCTCTGAACTAATTTCCCCCATTTTTTTAAATTTAAATATTTATATTCCGTTTCTACCTCGCTTAAAACACCCACCCTGAAATGTGGAAAGATTAAAAAATAGAATTGTTCACCCTATTTCAATTTTTAAAATATTTTCGATGTCTGGGTCTTTTAAATTTTTTGCATGCCTATTTTTAGGGCTTTGCTGACAAACCCGTCTTGTACGTAACATTCCTGTTCCTAAAGTGAATTATTCATGAAAATAAAGCTCCGTATACACAAATATACGAT
This sequence comes from Listronotus bonariensis, assembly GCA_014170235.1. Classification (NCBI taxonomy): domain Eukaryota; kingdom Metazoa; phylum Arthropoda; class Insecta; order Coleoptera; family Curculionidae; genus Listronotus; species Listronotus bonariensis. Next base: position 32,468 of record JACEGR010006723.1, read on the forward strand.
CCGCGATCCCCACCTTAAATCGTGGGCTCTTATTTATTCACCAAGTTTATTAAATTTTTAATACAAACAATCTAAAGGCATCGATGGAGGCATAGTAATGTTTTCTAGACATAACAATCTAAATTTTGAAAGAAAAAGGACAAAAAATACATTGGCAAGCAAGAAATTTAAGTCATTTTAGAATTGAGTTTTTTTAGTAATTTTCCGTTATGTTCATATTTGAAAATTGTAATTTTTTCTACTGTTTTTTATTAACAAATCCTAACAGTAAATATTTAATTAAAATGCATCTTTTAAATTATCCTATTTATTTTCATAAAGCATTATATATTTACATTAAAAATTAAATTCGTGTTATTGTTTAAGAAGTTAAGAATAGAAAAACGAATGAGAAAACTTAATAATAATAACGTGTATTTTCTTCTCTTGCAATACTGACACCTTGAAGTCGACAAGACATACGGACAATTAAATGAAGGTCGATATTATTTTACTTCTGCAATAAGAACTTCCTTAGCATTAGGGCAGTCCTTGGAGCTAGTCGATGTATAGCTTTAAAAGCAAATAACCCAGCGCCTATTAAAACGATATATTTAGAAAACCACAATTTCACAGTGACCTAAATTTTTGATCGAAAGTGTACAAGCGAAAACTGGTGTATCAATATTAGCTCCATCTATTTAGCATCCCAAATGTAAAAATAGAGGTTTAAAAACAGCTCGGAATTGGTCTTCCATACACCAATTTTTACAGCGTGTTTAAAATATCTAGGTCATAGAAAAATTGTAAGCTCTTCAAATTTATCATACATGGCTCAATCAAAAATGTTGCAATTGGTCACAATATGGTCAACATTTGTCAGTATGCTTAATTAATTGGTCAGCAAAATCAAAGGAGTTCTGTATTAGATGATAACATTTAAGGACGAGAAAATTCTGAGAGCCATTAAAAATTTTAGTTTTAAAAACACATTCTTAAGGCTAGTAACAATAAGACAATTGGTCGTATTCCTCACCTCTCAAAACCCCTCTTATACAAAAATTGTGCCAACACAGCTATTATAAACAATATTATTTATAAAAAAATTAAATCAGAATAAAGTCTTAACACCCGTTATCTCCAAAATGGTCCATTTTTGGACTAATGTAAGTCAAATTTTAGCATCGAGAATTTGTGGTTCTTTCCGCACCTTTTAGAGACACCATGTATATATCTTTTGTCATTATTCCTGCGTTTATTATTGCACGTAAATATATACAGGGTCATCCAAATTAAGTGTCCATTATTGGTAGCTTTGTTATTATTTGAAATACGAAATAGTTTAAATTAGCAAACTAGTAGCATTTTAAGACTGAAGATTAGCAAAAGCAATTGACAATCGGGTTTCTGAGTTATACAGCAAAATACCATTTTTTTAATGGAACACTCCTGTATATTTTATCACCATTAGAAAGATCTTTTAAAATCCTTGAAAAAAGTCCACGTGTGATATATCCATTTTCGGAAATATAACCATTCTCAGAAATTTTATAGTACACTGGCATTTTTTAAATAAAACACCCTGTATATTACATTACCAATAAATAGATATTGAAAAGAGCTTTAAGAAAATACCACATTTGATATGTCTATCTCTTATAGTTTTGGAAATATGGCCATTCAAATCTAAAAATTACGTTAAATTTCCATTATATCACAGCTTTAAGCTATAAGCAATAAGTTTTAGTGTCAGAAATAAAACGGGGAAAATATCTACTATCTTTCAGATTTAAATGGCTATATTTCCAAAACTAAAAAGATAGGCACATCAAATGTGGTATTTTCTTAAAGCTCTTTAAAATATCTTTTTAATGATGATACCATATACAGGGTGTTTTATATAAAAATCCAGTTTACTATTAAACTCCTGAGGATGGCCATATTTTCGAAACTATGAAAAATTGGATATATTACATACGGACTTTTTTAAAGGATTTTGAAAGAACTTTCTAATGGTGATAAAATATACAGGGTGTTCCATTTAAAAAGGGATATTTCGCTGTATAACTCAGCAATCCGATTGTCAATTGTTTTTCTAATCTTTAGTCTTAAAGAGCGTAAAAAAGCTACTAGTTTGCTAATTTAAACTGTTTCATATTTTGAGTAATAACGAAGTTACAAATGACAGACACTTAATTTGGATGACCCTGTATATAGGACATGAATAATTTTACAATAAGTACGATTGTTTTAAGAAATTGAGTTAAGTATTTTAAAAATCCCAGCTTAATGTTCTATGACCAAAGTCGTTCTAAAATTTCCTCCAGAATCTGAATATAATATTAAAAATATGCTTTTACTTTTGAGATAGCCGGGAAAACGTTTCTTTTTTTTGCTATATCATCCTAATGATTTAATATTTAATTATTTTCTTTCATGAAATCTCTAAATTTTTGTAATAAATCACACAGATTTTGAATTAATCATTTTTATCCAGAACCAATATTATAAGAGTTATAAGGACTGTTTCAATTTTGTTGAATAACTCTGTACAAATGAAGCATAAATACAAATTTTCTTTGCTCATTATCACCATTCAATAGAGATAAAATTAAATTGTTAACATTGAGAAAGATAACTCATTTCAGCTCTACGAATGGAACTTTTATTGAAATAATGACGAGAGAGCATGTTGAAGCATAAAGTGCAAGATCGACAATGCGACGAAAGGTTGCAGAATCTCGACGTCGTCAAATGCAGAGTTAGAATTGTAAGTTTTCAGTTTTGCATATTGTTAATTAACATTGTTCAACATTACCATATTCATTATCGAGAATTTTATGTCACTTTTGTTTTCATGCCTATAAAGTTTGTACAGGGTGGCCCACCATATTCGACACGGTCTGTAGCTGGATAACCATGGAGTTTTTAAAAAAGTAAATACTGGAACATATACAGGTCGGATAAGGCCACAGTATAAAATTAATTTAGTCTATACAGGGTGTCTCAAAAAAGTGTGACGTATCAAAATTATATTTTTTTAAATGGAACACCCTATATTTCATGACGGTTTTAGATTCTACTTTAAAAAATAACTCAAGTTTGTTTAAAGTACTAAGTGTCTAATTTTATTCTTTTTGTGATATTTGATTTTTTTGAAAAATGCAGAGGTAAACTTAAATTGATTTTACTTTAACACTTCTAACACTTTAAACTTTAAAATGTGTAACAAGATTAGAAAAAGTCTGCCATATCATACGTAGGTCAAATCAAGATCAAATATTGTACAGGGTGATCAAAAAATAATTTCAATTTTTCAATAAATCCAATAGCCATATCTCTCTTATTTTAAATGGAACACCCTGTATTATTTTACGTTACATGATAACAAATAAAATACTCTTTCAAATGGTGTATAGGTTGCCTATACCTATCTTTTGTGCTTTTTAGTAAAATCTGTTTTTACAAATTTTTAGTCCAAATGTTTATTTAAATTAAAGTTGGCTGTGACATAGCAGCCATTAATATTTTTCTTAAAGAAAATAACAACGACCGTTTATTGATTACTAGTGTTTTAGTCAGTTTAAAAGAAATTTCAATTTTAAATAAAAACCCTTCTTCGACAATAACAAGATGATATAATACTGGTAGGATGTGAAAAAATTGTTTACTTTAGTCTAGAGTTAATTCTGAAAAATATTCCAGGAGAAACCATCTGATAACTTTAATAGTTGCTTTAAAAAATTTGACACAGTGATTATGGATAATGGAAGAAACGAGTTATAGGTCACAGAATATCGTCATAACTGACCAGAGGCGTTATTAGGATTGTTTAAAAAACACAAGTTTTATCATTACCACATTCAGCTGAAATAAGTGTTATTGGAAGTAGCATTATAAGCAACTAATGAATTTTTGTCTGTGAATTTTAAAAATAGTGGCAGATAATACCAAATCTTTTAATTTTGTGCTTTTTTTCAACAAATTTACATTTTGCAATAACGGCTTAGTAAATAGGCATAGCTATATCCCAGCCTACTTACATTTAAATAGACATTTGGAATTAAAATATGTTAAAACGGAATTTACTTAAAAAGTATAAAAGATAGGTATAGGCAACCTATACATGATGTAAAAAAATACAGGGTGTTCCATTTAAAATAAGAGAGATATTGCTATTTGACTTTCTAAAAATTTGAAATTATTTTTTGATCACCCTGTATAATCTATGATCTTGATATGACCTACCTATGATAAGGCAGACTATTCCTTATCTTGGAACAAATTTTAAAGTTTAAGGAGTTTATATTGTTAAAATAAAATTAATTTAATTGCACCCCTGCATTTTAAAAAAAATCAAATATCACAAAAACGAATAAAATTAGACACTTGGTACTATTAACAAACTTAAATTATTTTTTTATGTAGAATCCAAAACCGTTATAAAATTTAGGGTGTTTCATTTAAAAAATATAACTTTGATACGTCACACTTTTTTGAGACATCCTGTATAGAGTAAAATAATTTTATACTGTGGCCTTATCCGACCTGTATATGTTTCAGTATTTACTTTTTTAAAAACCTCATGGTTATCCAGCTACAGACCGTGTCGAATATGGTGGGTCATCCTGTATATTGAGTCTTTTTGTTCATGTTTTACGTTATCATACCACCTTTTGCACATCAGATTCTTTTTATTCTTATAAAGCGTGTACAGCGTGGCCTCTTTTTTGTTGAACTTTTTTTTACTTCGCTCTAATGGCTTATACCGGCTCACAGACTATGAAACTTGTTGTACGACAGGTTGTACAGACAGTATTACAGACAATCGGTCCAATAAGTTGCATATAGTTTTTCCCTTAGACAAATCCAATCTGAACATCTATTAGTCGTAAAGATTTGCAGTATGGTTTTATTGTCATTTGGGGAAATAATAGGGAGAACGGGGAGGGTTTGGACACTGGGAGCATATGAGCACATCAAATTCTCAAGTCCAAGTCTATTCAAATATTGTGGCGAGCAGTGGTGCATGGGCTAACGTGTCAGCCTCTCGCCGCAGCGATCCGGGTTCGAATCTCGAGTCAGACATCGGATTTTTAATTGCTCGTCACCTCACAATTGGCAATGGCAAACCACTGTGTAGTATTCTGCCATTCCTAGGTAGTAGTTATTTAAAAATAACGTCCGTGGTGGCACTACCGCGTTGTCTAAAAGGTGCTGTGAAATGCAACTACTGCATGTTTCAGTGCTTGGATAACGTTGACAGAATACGACAATAATGGGTTTAACATCCAGGAACACGGCACTCACGGTACACTGGTATTTAGGCATAAGCCTTCGTGAGATGTCATAAAGATAAAAAAATATATTCTTGGCGCGTTGTCCGGTAGTCGAGAAGAAAATGCCTTTAGTGTTTATAGTTAATTCAACAGTGAAGGTACGTTATAGTCGAGGTAATTTCAAAAAATACGTTTATTGTAATTTTGAAGTAATATTTTGCCAGAGAATAAGTTGCAATTTCTTCTGTTTTTTTTTTATAATACCCTATTATTTTGGTCATGTGTGTGTACATTTAGTTATTTAAAAATTGTTATCATGGGTTTTGTCGTTAACAGTATTTTAACGTACCTATAAAATCGCCATTCTGTCAAATTTTACCATGGGGGAGGGTATGAACAGTCGTCCAACCCCTACCTATATGTCCAGACCCTCCCATAATTATTTTTAAGCTAACCGTTCTCTTTTTTTCTTAGTAAAAATGCCCCAAATGTACAAAAAAAGACAAATCGAACTTTTATTTTGAATCTGTAAAACAAGCTGTCATCGATGTTATTGATAATAAGCTCAGTTATCGAAAAAGTCCCTAAATCACAAAGTCAGCTTTAGGCACCTATGTAAATAAGCAAAGCTAAAAGAGATTAATAATTATTGTAACTTTTAACCAAAGTACGTCACCACTGAAATGTTTTCCACGAAAACAGAATATTTAAATGTTCTAATATGTATTGTATTTGAGTATGCATTAAAAATAATATGAAGTACCTACTAAAATCATGACAAATCAATAAATGACTGGCCCGAATTCAACCCCTACATTGTTGTTGATTTTAAAAATAAATAACTCTTAAATATTGTGGTAAAATTTGATGTTTATATGTCCAGATCCTCCCCGTATATGGGGTGAATCTGGACACTTGACATGTAGTAATTTTTCTTGGTAAAATACCAATCATATTTCATGAAAAATATTTGGCATTTATTAACTGTTAAGATATATTACTAAGCGATACTTATACACAAAAAAACATTTTAAATATTTTATAATGTAGACGAAAAATAGTATTGATCAAAAAGTGTCCAGACCCTCCCGGTTCTCCCCTACAATTCCATTTGTATAAAGTCTTTATCCTGGCACCGACTACTAAGAAAACAATTTTAAAATGGTGCAAAAATTAGTTATTGCAACGACGTATATATACCTATACACGAATTTGCTACAAGAATTATGTACCAATGAACCTTGGAATAAATCTGAATTCAAATAAAACACAGGCGCCCGCACAAATTATGCAATCGGTCGCACATCAAACGCGGTCGTACAACGAATGTTTGGCCAAAGCTCCCTTGCGATTCGACCGTGTCGCACGAGCTGTTTGGCGACAACGCCTAGTCTTAGAGCCAATGGATGGCAGATCGTCAGTATTTTACTAGAGCTCATATTTTGCTCGATGACTCTCCTATACATACCTTACATGAGATGGGGCTTCACTAAGCCAAGCGAGGGTAGCTATGACGTCACTAAGGTAAGATGGGTACCTAAATTTGACCAAGTTCGGCAGTACTTTACCAAAGCTGTCGTTTGGACACATTGAAGAGTATACTTAATGCGACCAAAATATTATATTGGGTATTGGCATACGATGTAGCTGGTTATAATTTCGTGGCAAGACTTTTTGATTCTTTTTTTTTTAGTTTTAAAAAGTCTGCCACGAAATTACAACCAACTAAATCGTCTATCAATATTATTTTTGGTCGCATTAAAATTACTCTTTAATGTGTCCAACGGCGGTTTTGGAAAACATTCTTAAGAAACTTGGTTTAAAGGTTGAGTACAATGTGCCCAAAAAAATTGGGACAACAAAATCTAGTTTGATCTCCTGGTCTATTAGAATATAATGTTTTGATGTTGTCAAAGTAATGTAATTTTGTGATATCCACGTTAAAAAAGTTGCCAAATATAAGGAATGCAATTTTTTATAGACCAAGAGAAACTTCCTTACTTCAATTTTAATGTCCCAGGTTTTTTTGGGCACGATGGTATCAGTCTTACCTAAGTGACGTCATAGCTAACTTCGTTTGGCTTAGTGAAGCCCCATCTCATGTAAGGTACGTATAAGAGAGTCATTGAGTAAAATATGAGCTTTAGGTACAATACTAACGCCTTACCATCCGCTAGCTCTTAGACTAGTCAAGATTATGCGCTTATCATTTCAAAGGCGAATCTATTTGAGTTCTACAACCTGTCGTATAACCAGCTAAATAGTCTGTGCGCCGTTTTAAAAAAATGAAATGCCTCAGCTTCAGACAGAAAAATGCTGAAAGTCCAGTTTTAGCGGTAAAATGAATCGATAATTAGAAATACATCAATTTACCAGAAGGCCTTAGCGTCTCTCTATCTACATATATTATTAAAAAGTGTCTAAGGTTTATAAAATTGTCTATCTTAGCTAATATCTTTGGTAACGAAATTAATATGAAGTGTTAAAAAATGCATTTTGAGCTTCTAATAATTACTAACCTGTACCAAGTTTTTACTAATATAATTAGTTTTTATTTAATTTTAATAATTAATTATGTTGACTTGAATAAAAGAATAATAAGAATTGTCTATTAAATTTGATTTATCAAAATTTAAAGTAGGATTTATTAAATGATTATGTGACTTTGAGCCACTCTATATTTTACCCCAATAAACACAAATTTAGTTAACACTGGTTTTAAAATAATTACCTTACTATTTTAGTTCTTGTTCAAATAAATATGGTTTACACTGTTGAAATTGATATTTATAGTAAAATTTCATTGTGCATATGTTGAACCTCATCTTTAGCTTATAACTAAAAATACGTTCTTACAAATAAACGTAAAAATGATGAAATTCTATAAACAAAGATGTTTGATATACCCGACATGTTATAAAAATAATAAAGTTTAGATAATTATTTATTAGCTTACAATTAAAACATCATTATAATTAGATTACGACGAGTAAATATAAAAATAACCCGCATGGCAATGTAAACCGTGTAAACATACGAAAAGTCTTGTAAATATTGAAAATTTAAACAGTAACAAATAAAGGGTAGACGGATAAAAAAGGGAAATGTCAATGTTTCTGATCATCAGGTATATGTACTATAATGCCCAAAAAAACAACTGGGGCATTTAAATCCAAGTAAGGAAGTATCTCCTATAGTCTGTTTACTATAAATTGAGAAAAATACCTGAACGAAAAATGTATTTCATTGGTTTAAAAAGTCAGTAACCCTAGTTACCACAATAAAAATGTATTTTATTGGTTTAAAACTACATACACTCTTCCATCTAACTATAGACCAATTTCAATTCTCTCAGTTCTTGGTAAAGTAATGGAAAAATTAATTAATTCACAAATTCTTAAGTACTTAGAAAAACACAAAATTTTGCATGACAGGCAGTATGGATTTCGCCACAAAAGATCTACAGCAGATCTTCTTTCCTTCGTATCACACTGTTGGAATAAGTCTCTTGAGTTTCTAGGTGAGTCCCAGATCGTTGCTCTTGATATATCCAAAGCTTCTGACCAGGTCTGGCATGCCGCACTTCTTAATAAACTTCCGTCCTATGGTCTTTCAACTAAACTTTGTACTTGGCTCTTTAGTTATCTATCTGATCGACGTATATCAGTTATTGTGGACGGCCATTCTTCAAACTTTCACCAAGTAAATGCTGGAGTCCCTCAGGGCTCAGTTCTGGCACCAACATTGTTTCTTCTTCACATCAACGACCTTCTCTCGTCCACAACTAATTCCATTCATAGTTTCGCCGACGATAGTACCCTTCACTCCAGCTTTTTAGGTTCCTAAACCCATCACTAAACCTGACTTAAAAACAAACGCAGAGCGATGCAGATATCTCTTTCGCAGGATCTTAATTTAATATTGGATTGGGGCGCCAAAATCTCGTCCATTTTAATGCATCCAAAACACAATCATGTTCCTTGTCGCGAAAAGAGTCATCAAATACTCATCCTCTACTTATGAGCGGCCAAGTTTTACAGAGCAAAGACACCTTCAATCTTGTGGGCGTCACATTTGAAAGTAACCTTAACTGGCATAAACACATTGTATCTATAGCCACAGCAGCTTCAAAAAAGCTTGGATTTCTCTTTCGAGCCAAAAAGTATTTTTCGCTTCTAATTTATACACTTTATATGTGTCCCAAATCCGACCCCCTTGGAATATTGTTCTCATATCTGGGGCATGGCGTCCCCCACAACCCTAAGCATTCTTGATTCTATTCAAAGAAGAGCTGTTCGTCTCATTAATGATCCTTTACTTACAGAAAGGCTTCTTTCCCTTGCCCATCGTCGGGCTGTGGGGGATTTATCGCTTTTTTATAGGTACTTCCATGGCTTCTGCTATGAAGAATTGTCCAGTATAGTTCCTCCACTCACGGATTCCCAACAGAGAAACTCGTGGTTTCGCGTGTATGCATCCCTATACGGTCCAACTGGATAGGCCCCGAACTTCTCACTTTGTTCGTTTTTTTATCTCTAATATAAGAAATAGCATTTCTTATATTTGGACACTTTTGACGTGGCTGTCACAAAGAACATTGCTTTGACAACATCAAAACTTATATTCTAATGGACCGGAAGATAAAACTGGATGTTTGATGATAATGCTGGTTTATCTTGAGCAAGACATAATTCATTCTGAAAGCTGTGCTGCAAAGTAGGGAAAAGTCATATTGTAAACAAACCCTTTTGTAAACAATGACTTATTGCAGCAAAAATATTAAACTCGACGAGTTTCTGGTTTCCTCACGCCACGCGTCAGGTTTTATAGTAGGACAGAGACGAAATAAGAGGATTCTTTTTTAAGTACGTGATACGTGTTTTAGCAATGTTTTTATTTATCAAAAAAAACATGTAATTAGGCTCTATCAGAGACTGTGTTTGTTTACTTTATTATTTTTTGTGTATTTTACGGCATTGCTTTCAAAATGAATTATGACTGGCTCAAACTATACGTGCGTTACGTACCTTTTAATGTGAATGTAAAATTGTGCTGCAATAGGAGGATGATCAAGAATTTTTTCGCTGTTTTAAAATATGAGATTAACAGGGAAATTTCAAAATAAAATATATAAAAAAGGAGAAATGTCAAGCTAGTAACACTGTAGAAATTCTCCTATAGATCGTTGCATCAGTGAATGTTTTTTGGTTATACTTTTGATGCATTTACTTTTTAACAAAATGTAAGCAAATAGAAGATTTTGAAATAAATAACCTATTTATTAAGAGGATGCCGTAGCACGTTAAATTAGCTAAAACGCGATTCGCTGCCGTTTTTAAATATTTGTTTTGAGCAAAGTTGTACATAAAAAGTTTCTTAAAATGACCTAAAGATTATCGGAAAGTTAATTGATTTTTTGGTAATGGTAATAATTAACACATTAAATTTCCCAAAATTACAAAACCGTAAAAATAACCAACATTTCGATAATCTTTGGATCATTTTAAGAAACTTTTCAATATACAACTTTTTCTCAAACAAATATTTAAAAAACGGCAGCGAATCGCGTTTAGCTCATTAAACCAAAAAATAAATTAGCTATAAATTAATAAAGCCAAAAAAAAAGATAAATGCTACTGATGACTGTTGTTATTTCAGTCAGTCAGTACAATTTATTAATTTGTCCACAAAAGGTTCCTTTATTGGTAAATTTGATATTTTTAATTTAGTAATGTTATCCCTGAAATGGTAATATAAAAACTGTCGTAATTTCCACGAGGAATTTTTTGGAGATATGAAAACGGATCGACGTCAGGGGTAGTCAAATCTGCCGAACAGGGTGGATGCGGCAACAATTCTCACAGTTATTGACTGATTTTCGGGATGGTTTTTAGCAGTGCGGGGTATAGGACGCTAGGAAGGATAATGTATGTGTCCAACGTTTCTGAGACTTCTAGTAGAACTGGAACGATACGACTCTTACCACGAATAACCCTGTTTACACGTACAGCTAAATAAAAAGGTTTATATTTAACTAAAACGAGTCACCGTTGTTTACATGCCGACATTATTTGTCTAATTCCTACCGCTTAGTGTTGTACACGCGTTACACCGTCTTCTTTCCACGCACATCCCACATAAACCTTGTGATTTGGCTGAACGTGTATAAATTTACTCTGGTTTTGCCTATGTTTTAAAATGTTAATAAATTGTAGCCTTTTATTTACAACACTTTAACCATATTGTTAGGAAATAAAAATTTCAAGCAATAACCAATTATTTATCGGTTTCGGACTTTTTCGTTTCTTTTAATCTCTTGTATAATGTTAACATAATTATCACGAAATTATAAACAAATCAACAGTAAGTACAACCAAACAACTTGAGAACAAACGAAAGGCATAAAGATTAGGCTAATTAGTAATTTATAGTACCAAAATAGTAAATGTAAATAAACATGCCATTATATGTATATGTTAAGTATTTTGAAAGTTAAGTGGATTTTAAAAAGTTTTAACACGTGTAGTGGTGTATAGTACGAGCATTTCTTGAAGGTTTGTTGGTTATTTATTTTATTTAACATTTTTTACATTATATTAAACAGGGTGTCTCACCGGGAACTGCTGCGATTTTCGAAAAGTAGGCTTTGGAGAATTTTGAAAATATGGTAACATTATAAGGTCAGTGGGGACATAAAACTAAAATATTTGGACAGCTCTATCACTTCCGGCTATACCAAGAAGTAATTTCAACTTCCTTATTTTAAACGGAACACCCTATATATTATTTATTTTTAGATTCTGCGTTAAATTCTTAACATAATTTATGTATTATGTTCTATACCTAAGTTCAACCGTTTTTGACTTATTTTAAATTTTATGCAGTTGCTGATTTACATATTTGCTGTCCGTAGGCTATTAATTTTTGCCGCCACTAATTTTTTTGTTTTTTGGTCGAGGATAAAATTTTGAAGGCAAAAAAAATAAATTGTTTTTTTCGGTTCAACATTTTTAAGGACGAAAAAGGAGGTCCTAACTTCTATTTTTTTACTCCTACAATGTTTCTTTATTAATATAAGTAATTTATGAAGAAAAACTGCCGCCTCCTAAAAATTTTCCGTCCTAGGCTTTAGCCTACTCAGCCTGCTGGTAAATCCATCACTGATTTTATGTCAAAAATGACGTTTGCGAGTCATTACATAACCAGTAATTTCTTCTAAACAAAAGCCTTTAATATGAGTTGGGGATAAGAGTTACAGATAATAAATATAGAGTGGTAAAAAATAATCGTTAAAAGTGATATCGACGAAAACCCTTAAAATTATTTTTTCAAACGGAAACACCCATCTTTTTTTTAACTGATCGTATTAAGCATCAAAAATAAGGATAAGTTTGTAAAAGGATGTCTATTCCAAAAACTTATAGTTTTTGAAATATTTGCAATTAAGTATTTATAGATAGTCAAGACCATATTTATTTCATTCTAAAAGCGCGCCAAGTACACAAAAAATGATAAAGTAAACAAACCTTTTCGAAAGCACATACCCTCTGACAGAGCCTGATTTCACATTTTTTAGATAAATAAATAAAAATATTGCGAAAACACGTATCACGTACTTAAAAAACATCCTCTTATTTCGTCTCTGGCGTACCATAAACCTGTAACGCGTGGCGTACTCGTCGGGTTGAATATTTTTTGCTGCAATAAATCATTGTTCACAAAGGGTTTATTTGCTTTATCATTTTTTGGGTCTAACTAGATCTATTCTAAAAATGCTTTTAAGTACGGCTTAGTTTGGCTTCTAATTGGCCTTGACAACAAAATGCGGCTTCATAGCCAATTACACTGCAAGTATTGTTAAAATAGATAAATATTAAATTGTTAATATTTCCAAAACTATACATTTTTGGAATAGACATCCTTATACAAACTTACCCTTATTTTTAATGCTTAATAGGATAAGGTTATAAAAGATAGGGCTTCTATTTGAAAAAAGTAACTTTTAAGGTTTTTGTCGTATTTTTAACGATTATTTTTGACCAATCTGTATTTATTAATTGTGAAAATATTAATACAGTCTACTTAAATAGTTGTTTCCCTACGAGGAACCCAACCCCAACTAATATTAAAGATTTTTGTTTAGAAACACTTGATGTTTATGTAAGGGTTTGCAAACGTCATTTTTGAAATAAAATTTAAAATAAGTCAAAAACAGCTGGAACTGCATATAGAACATTATACATAAATTATGTTTAAAATTTTATGCAGAATCTAAAAAATAAATAATATATAGGGTGTACCATTTAAAATAAGGAAGTTATTATAAACTTCCGGTATAACCGGAAGTGGTAAAGCTGTCAAATATTTTAGTTGTTTGTCCCCCACTTTTATAATGTTACCAAATTTTTTGAAATTTTTCAAAGCCTACTTTTGGAGAATTCGATCGCAGCAGTTCCCGGTGGGACACCCTGTATTTTACAGCCACTTTACAGGTATGTTTTTTATGACACATTTTTTTTTTGGCGGGTGATTACATACATTTTTTTAATACAGGGTGTTCATTTAAAAATGTCCACTTCTAAATTATCTGCGAAAAGAGACAGTTTTTAAGAAAAGCGCCAAAACACGTCAAGATATCTATTGAGGGAGAATCCTTTTTTCAAAAAATTGACGGCACCCCCTTAAGTCCTTAACCACCAGGGGCAGCACAAGAAAATTCTTAAATCAGAATGGGGGTCGATTGATACATCATTGTAAAGCTACTGGCGAGCACTTTATAACTCTTAAATATACAGTCAATACCTTCACCTACTACAAAATAGCGATACTTTAAATATTACCTGAATACCTGATGATTTGGATAATCATATTTTCGAAACTAATAAACTTAGCTATGCTTATTATTTTCTTAAAGCTCTTTTAAAAATATTTTTAATGGTGGTATAATATACAAGGTGCTTCATTAAAAATATACAGTTTCATCATCATCAATCATACAAAAGATCTACACCAGATCTTCTTTCCTTCGTATCACACTGTTGGAATAAGTCTCTTGAGTTTCTAGGTGAGTCCCAGATCGTTGCTCTTGATATATCTAAAGTTTTTGACCAGGTCTGGCATGCCACACTTCTTAATAAACTTCCCTCCTGTGGTCTTTCAACTAAACTCTGTACTTGGCTCTCTAGTTATCTATCTGATCGACGTATATCAGTTATTGTGGACGGCCATTCTTCAAACTTTCACCAAGTAAATGCTGGAGTCCCTCAGGGCTCAGTTCTGGCACCAACTTTGTTTCTTCTTCACATCAACGACCTTCTCTCGTCCACAACTAATTCCATTCATAGTTTCTGCCGACGATAGTACCCTTCACTCCAGTTTTCAGGTTCCTAAACCCATCATTAAACCTGACTTGGAAAACAAACGCAGAGCGATGCAGATATCTCTTTCGCAGGATCTTAATTTAATATTGGATTGGGGCGCCAAAAATCTCGTCCATTTTAATGCATCCAAAACACAATCATGTTCCTTGTCACGAAAAGAGTCATCAAATACTCATCCTCTACTTATGAGCGGCCAAGTTTTACAGAGCAAGGACACCTTCAATCTTGTGGGCGTCACATTTGAAAGTAACCTTAACTGGCATAAACACATTGTATCTATAGCCACGGCAGCTTCAAAAAGCTTGGATTTCTCTTTCGAGCCAAAAAGTATTTTTCCGCTTCTAATTTATACACTTTATATGTGTCCCAAATCCGACCTCCCTTGGAATATTGTTCCCATATCTGGGGCATGGCGTCCCCAACAACCCTAAGCATTCTTGGTTCTATTCAAAGAAGAGCTATTCGACTCATTAATGATTCTTCACTTACAGAAAGCGCTTCCCTCTCTTGCCCATCGTCGGGCTGTGGGGGATTTATCGCTTTTTTATAGGTACTTCCATGGCTTTTGCTCTGAAGAATTGTCCAGTATAGTTCCTCCACTCACGGTTCCCAACAGAGAAACTCGTGGTTCCGCGCGTATGCATCCCTATACGGTCCAACTGGACAGGCTCCCGAACTTCTCACTTTGTTCGTTCTTTTATCCCTAGAGTTTCTAGATTGTGGAACCTGCTGCCCGCGGAGGTCTTTTCTTCCCCCAAATCTTCAAGTATTTAAGTCCCGTGTCAACAAACTTCCTCTTACCTCGCTTAAGACACCCACGGTACGTTAGTATTTAGGCTTTTAGCTTTCGTGGTTTGTCCAAAGATAAAAAAAATGGTAGCATTTTGTACAGACATTTAAGAGTCACCCAGTGTATTATGGTATATGTATTTTACATACAATTTTTTGAGTAACATGGGTCAGCAATTGTTTTTTTAATTATCTTAAGCCATTCGCCAATCACCCCGTATTTTCGGAAGCGTTTTCACTGACAGCGAGGCTCCAAAAACTCTGCGCAAAAGCCCCGCAGGACGGGAGAATCCTCGGTCCTCGGGCGCGCGAGTCCGTCGACCTATCAAACTATAGTAGAGTAGGCTGTGCATCAAGCTTTCACGCACAAACAAACGACGTTCATGTAGCTTTTGTTTTTTTTCGTGAACGATGCCGTTTCCGGCATGTTGTATTCCAAAAATGTCACCTAGGCCCTTCCGGTAAAGGGTAAATTTATTTCGACCGCGTAGTTTTCTATGAATATTTCGATGTGAATCAACATCCATTTAATAAAAAGGAGTTGTTTTGATAGTCGCGATGTAAACAAAGTTCTTTCTTAAAGCGGTTATAGGTTCGGTACCCCAGTGTTCAAATTTTTTCCAGAAGACTGTTTGATGAAAAATCGTCGTGTTCATTTTTAGTAGGTGAGCAAAATAAAATCATAACATTATCTACTTAATTTTTGTTTTTTTTAAATGCATATATTAAAAATAAATGGAGCAATAACCAATTGCCTAAGATATTTTTTATAATAAACAGTTAATATGTTCCCGCTATTTTTAGAAATATGATGCGGATATTTGCGTAGTGTGATCAATAATGCATCCAAGGGAGTGACCTACTTAAGGGAGGACAAGTATTTCATGTAAAGATGACTTCTTTTTGGTTCCATAAACCCTTTAATATTCCTTTTAATAAATTCTCCTCATCTGCATCTGCCCTTGAACTAAATGCGACAAAATTTAACAAAGATATAAAGGGATTATTGTAATAACATAATAAGCCGCACAGCCACAGAAATCTGTTTTATTCTTTAATTTATTTAATTTTTAGTTTGATAAGCGACAATAAAAAGTTTTATTCTTGGAGTATATTAACTCATTAAGAGGTTTTTAGGTTTATTTTTGCTAAGAATTGATTAAACACATTTTTTTAATTTAAAAGTAAAAGAGTAAAATATTTTTGGTTTTATTTTTAGGCCTGATGGCGGATAAAACACAAAACGTTTTTTACCAAACATTCTTTACAATTGTGATAAACGCCCCTAAAATCCCATCTTTAAATAATATTAAATTGGGCACCAAAAATCCAATTTATTTTTTACAAGCACAATCACATATTATAACAATACTTACTAACAGCAGGTGCTGCAAAACAAAGTGTTATTTAAGCTGTTAAAATTCAGAGTTATCCAAGCTAAAATATAAGGAATCTTAGCTTTACTTGGTGTTTTTAAATTTCGGATATTGATATCTGTATATTAACCAAATGTAGTTAAGTTCTGACCACACATAACCGCACCAAGGCCGCACCAAGGCTGCACCAAACCCGGATGCACAATGATAGAGGAAAGTGGAACTGATTAATTCGGAAAATATCAAAAGCACTTTTTATGCCCTTAAAAATATAAAAAGCATTTTTGTTAAGCTAAGTCTATTGTTTTATGTATGTATATCTCCTTGTTTAAATAAAACTGATTTTTCTACCTATCTTTGTTACTTTTTATCTAAACTTTGAATGTAGTATAGGTAAAACTGTGTGGGTCAACTAACAGGTCACTGCTGAATAAAAACCTGGAATAATAGTCCTGGCAGAAGAAAACCTATGCAGGTTCTGCCAGGACGAAGAAGAAACCGCAGAACACATATGGTGCTATTGCAAAGCCCTTTGTCATCTGCGGTTTGCAAGGCTGGTTGAGGAAAACCTAAAGCAGCAACATTTACCAAGGAGCCAGTTATAAGATTGTGGAGTCTCATTAAAGAGAACTGGTTGCAGTATCTCAATTTGATATTGGATTGGGGCGCCACAAATCTCGTTCAATTTAATTCTTGATGCCATTCAAAGAAGGGCTATTCGTCTTATTAATGATCCTTTACTTACTCAAAGACTTCCTTCTCTTGCCTATCGTCGAGCTGTGGGAGATCTATCGCTCTTCTATAGATACTTTTACGGCTTCTGCTCCGACGAATTATCCAGTTTAGTCCCTACTCTTGCAGCTCCCAACAGAGAAACTCGTGGTGCTGCACGTATGCACATCCCTATACGGTTCAATTGGACAGTCCTCGAACTTCCCATTTCGTTCGTTCTTTTATCCCTAGAGTTTCTAGACTGTGGAACCTACTGCCAGCGGAGGTCTTTCCTTCCCTCCCATATCTTCAAGTTTTTAAGTCCCGTGTTAACAAACTTCCTCTATCCCTACTTAAGACACCCACGATACGTTAGTATTTCGGCTTTCAGCCTTCGTGGATTGTCCAAAGATAAAAGAAAAGTATTAGAGAATTACAATCCATGTCCAAGCTAATCTAATCTAATTTAATATGTAAAACTCTCTTGTCTTGTATGTGTAAAGGTTTATTTTACGCTCAAGTGTAATTTAAAGCGTAGTATAACATACTCATATTACTGCAATTTTATTAAATACAAAACTTTTTCACAGCACTCCCCTATATTTTACCAGCGAGACTGCATGGCTGCGGGCTTGTTGCGGTTATGTGTGGCCAGACCTTTATTCGTGTAAGCCTTACTTTTGAGATTGACCTCAACCAAAATAAGGGTCAATGCACACTAGGTGTTCAGGTCTCGGTACGCTCCACGATCCGGTCAAAAGTCTTACATGCTATTTAAATGAAAGATCTGGATCGTGAGTGAGTGGAGCGAATAGTGTGTATTGACCCTAACTACAATATATTTTTTACGATCAAAGACCTAAAATGCTTCATTACGACTCGCTTATATATATGGTTCGGATATTTTTGTACTTTTTCGCACTAGTGCAGAAAAGTGACTCTTTCAGAACAAAAATGCATGCGGAAAAGTATTTTTTTCGCACGCGAGTAGAAAGAGGTCTTTTCTTCTCCTCAAAAGCTCCAAATATTTGATACCCCTGTTCATTATTTCTTTGGTGTTTGTTTCAGATATTAAAAACTAAAAGTTTAAAGACGGTGGTTTTATTTGATTTTTTTCTGCAATTTGTGGGTTGGTCAAAAACTAAAAAAATTATTGCTGTAAAAGATATTAAATGAATAGCCTGCTTTTTTCTGACATAACGTGGACGGGCAATAATAGGTAACTAATTCTGGGGGCGTTTGAAAAGTTATTATAAGAAGTGACATTTCACAGACTTAAATCTGATATTTAAAACAAGTGGGTGGGAACCAATGATGTCGATAAAAAGAAACCTTTCTAAAATACATAAAGAATTGTTGTTATTTATAGTCATTGATTAGATAATTAAAATCTCCTTTTTTTTAACAGAAACAATATATAGTCACATAATTGCTGCAACTAAGGCAAAGCTATTATTTGTCGATAAAAATGGAAAAAATGTGAAATCGGGGTAAACAGGTATTTAACTCTTTGATTTAGTAAATAATTGTTATTATCAAATAAAAGAATTTTACGCCAGATGGTTTTTTGTAGATCAGACAAGTTTTAAATGGGGGTAATCACATCTGTATCTTAATGAGAGTTTTATTTGTTTTTTTTTTATGGTAGTTAATGTAGCATAACTTTAATTTACAGGGTGTAATAGTTTAATAAAAGTTAAATTAACATGGCATTACTTATGTAATGTATGTACATCACAGCAAAATATCATCGCACAAATTAGCAATTCAATGTTAGTATCACCGTATATCACGTAGGATACAGGGGCTGATCAAGAGGAGGGGCGCAGAGGGCGCGCCTCGGTGAGTCCTACATGATAGTGGCCAGTTTGATCCTGGAAAATTTGAAAATGCAGAATTGTACAACTGTTCTTAAAACACTTGGTAACTTTTTTGTTAGTTTTTAGTTGGTTTAGTTTGAGCTTTTTATTTTTATGCTTTCTAAAAACATGTAGGTTTTGTGTACCATAAAATATTTTTTATTTGCGCCCCTCCTGAGATGAAATTCTGGATCCGCCCCTGGTAGATACCTACGGTAGGTACAAAAGAACTTCTACAACATATTTTGAATTACATTTATTAATAAACAAGTTTTATTTTTTTTTAGTATCTCTAAAAAAAATATTTTTCCCACGACAACATATGAAAATGACATAAAACGCACTACTTGATCCTTTAGAAAACGAATAATATCACACGCTTGTTGAACTCTACTTTTCAACACTAGTGTTGAAATAGTATATTAAACAACAAGGTTTGAAAACGACTCTTTGCACACGGGCGAGACAAATTGATGGACCGGAGACGAAGTCGAGGTCCACAAGTCTCGCGAGTATGCAAAGAGGTTTTCTAACGAGTTTTTTTACGATACTTTTTATACGACTGCAAATAAAAAAACATTTTTTGTGTAAATTTTTATTTTAAAACAAACGCAAAACAAAAGTAATGAAAACAAGAAACTACAGACTATAATTTAGCAAACAGGAAACTTCATAACTATTTTAAAATATTAATTGTAATGTTTACTTCTGCAGGAATCGTCGCATTGTTGATCGACTTTTTAACGATGGAGACAACATTTTTCTGGCACCTTGCTTATACAGTTCTCTGTCGTCGGCATATTGCAGTTTTCTTTGCGGCACTTCATTACCTAATTGCTGTTGTGGCTGTGCCGCAACAGACGACATAGAGGAAGAGATCCTCTTGAAACATCCATTTTATTACTAAGCGAGTCATCTATATAACTTTCGGCGACTGAGCTGGATTTCCATCCACCATGGCGCTTCAGAGCCAGCAAATCTGATCCAGAATTCACCAATATTGTGGCTGACGACCGCCTAAAGCAATGCCCGGTATAGGCTTCTGGAGTTTCCAACATCAAAATTTGGCGATGTCTTTTGCCATACCGCCAATTTTGTTAATTCCAATGTTTTGGCGAGTGCATTTTCCATTTTGATAATTAAGAAAAACGATCTGTTTGCAGGAGTGGAGGTCGAAGGGCAGAATACTTTTTAAGATGGTGTAGAGACTTCCTGACACTGTAAATGATCTCGGCATCTTCGTTTTGGTATTCTCTAGTTTAATTAACATTGCGCTGCCAAAATCCGTCATATTTTCTTTTTTAAGGAAGCACAATTCTTCTCTTCGGCATGCCCCAGAAAGTCCGACTGCCACCACTGCCTGAAACAAGAAAAATACCGATAAGTCTTTAGTTTTATTCATTTTAAGTAAGTACTTTATGAAACTAGCACTATTTAAAAACAGAATTGGGTAACCCCTGCCTACTAAACCTTCTCACTATAAAAAATGACACCATAAAATAAATAAAATAACTGTGATGCCTACCTTGATTAGCAAATATTTCTCGTCTGAAGCGTTCGTTAGAAGCGGCAAAATCATTCTCGCTAAGAATTTTGGACTTCTTTGGCACATAGTTTTCTGATTTTCTTTTATTAGGGCCTGCAACTTCTGGTATTTCCCAATATCCGTATTTTGGTTTGCCCTCTCAGGGTTGATTTTAGCATGGAAAAGGTGCTCCATAATGTTGAAGACTTGTATTTGTTCGACAGCTCTTCAAAGTACACCAACATAACATTTTCGGAAAACGTTTGTACGTTATTTGCTTGTCTCCACTTCATAAATCGATGTAACTCGGCTTCATATCGATCTCTTGACTTTGTTGAAAGTAGGTTTGACGAGATTAAACTCGCTTTTTTAGAATTTCTTCAGAATCGGACATTTTTTCGCGAAATCAAAATTTTTTTGTATCTAAATTGGTATCTAATCAACAAAACAAGAAAACTATGACGGTTGCTATGGAATAAAGCTTACTTTGAGTTTTCTATATTTTTTGACATAACAATAAAAACCATAATAAATCATATTGAAAGACAGAACCGTGTGCAAAAAACATATTTTCCTTGCACACATTGTGCGCAAAATACAATTTTCAAAGCTTGTTTAGCGTGTGCAAACCCCATTTTCTAAAGCAGTCGTATAAAAAGTACATGACAGTGACAGATACTTACATTCTGTTAAAATGATATTTACAGTATATTTTTAACAAAACCAAATGTTTAAACCTTTTGACTTTCCAGTGCAAACACATATTATCTTTTTTAAATAATAATGATTTTAGATTTATGTTTAAGGACCTATTAGTTTATAGACATAATTATTTTATAGCAAATGCTTTTAATAATGATAGGCAACCCATTAAACACATGGAAGTGTGAAAATGTCTAAAGTTCCGCGAGACCCTGATTTGTAAAATTATTAAATTATAACATTATAATTTAACCATAAAGTTTGCACAAAATGCCAAGCGGTTTTTTCTCTCCTAAATAATACATCCCTTGTTAAAAAGGCTTAGAAAAGATAAAAATGGAATTGCCATTAAACCAGACAGAAATATATTTAAATTATTCAGAGATTATTTAGTGGTGAGGTTTTTTTACCTAATTTAAAAAACCTTATAACTTTATAACACTTTTGTAATGTAACTAAAATTAAATTTTAAAATAAATGCTTTTACGTACAATTAAACGGAATTTCTTTATTTTGATTTTATTGCACTGACATCGATTTACATCAAATTTTTTTGTCAGATATCTTGTCTGTGTTTAAATTAATGATAAAAAACTAACTGAGAATTTTTTGTATACATATTTTATATTGTATATGACTCGTGCCGAAAGTGATTTTCACACTGTGGTATTGTCGAACTCGGCTATCGCCTCGTGCGACAACTTTCTCACTCGTGTGAAACATATCACTTTCGACACTTGTTATGTAATATACTATAAACTAAGGTAACGGGGTATACATAAGCGGTCACCCTGTATGTCTACCAAATAAATGGGGTATCTATTTATACCTCTATCTGTACTACTTTCCAAAGAAAGAAAAATAAAACAAAACAAACTGAGTAGAGCACTAAATGATTTTTCTTCAGAAACACATAAATAGAGTCCAGGAAGTCTGGAAAACATAAAATTATGTTTGGCTAATTTATTAGTTTTTCAGAAACGGACTAGGACCGTTTAATGCGTGGTCTAAATAATTAATAAATAAGCTGAGTTTAAGTCTTAGGTAGTAGGAGGCGTGCGTTTTTTTTTTCATTGAATTTTTTTACTTACCTGTATAAGTTAAAATAATTGTTTTATGTTAAGTAAAAAAACAAACGAGCTATTTGCGTTAATAAATTATAAATATAATAGGTTTTGTCCCATTGTAGTTAACAAGATACAAACCTTAAATAAGGGTTGTTTAAAGTAAAACATGATTGCTGTTTTTATAGCCTATTTTCTACCCAATAACAATAATAAATGGCATAATATGAAATATCTCAGAAACGGTTTGAAAAAAATACAACGTAAAATTCATTTTTAAAAGGGTAGTTTTTGGCCCTTTTAAAAATTTAATAAATATACAGGATGTTCCATTTAAAAAATTAAAATATATATATACATTAATAAAAGGTAAAATTCTTTGGGCATATGGCTCATTAATGCGAACAGTGAAAATAAATAAATAAATAAATAATAACCTGTAAGAGATTCGGCTACCATGGTTGGTGGTTTAAAAATTACGGAGTCTCCAAAAGAAAATGGAATACCCCGGGCCCGACCAAGACGGCGACACGTGTTTCGTCTTCGTTAAGACTTGTCATAGCCGCTTCAGGTCGTAGACACCTTGATGATGCCCCGATTGACTTTAAATATCCTTTCTGTATTCCAGAACTAAGAAATACAGACAACCGGTGCCATCTCACCAAGAAATTTAAAACAACCAGCCATGGCATCGAGAGGTTAAAGGTGGTAGGTAAAAGTGCGCCATCTAGTTGTATATGGCAAAAGTTAGGTATGCAACATACTGTTATGCCAACAAACCATATGGAAACCGGCCGCCCATCAGTCTGCGGGTTTGCAGAATTCGGATGAGTAGTTGTATGTTGTTGTATATAAATAAAATAAAAATGCGTAAGCCTATAAAAATAATAAGCATATATGCAATTAGCATAAAGAGTTGCTATGAAAAAAGTTGTATAGGATTTAAAAAACGCAACAAATTAAAAACACCATGTGGCGGGTAAACGAGACGACTGCGTGTTATGTAAAACAAAAAACCTCCATTATAGTTTTTTTGTCTAGAGAATGTCATCTTCCTCAAATATTTAAGTTTGTAAAAATATACAGGGTGTTACAAATTGAGGGGCAACAATAGGATCCTCGGAGACGGTAAGTGATAAGGGTTGGTTAAATTCGGTCAAGTTGTGCATTTTTTTGCTTAACAATATCCGTTTTAAAAATTTGCAGTCGTTTTAAAATTATCAGAAAAAAAATTGCAAAAGGTTTTTACTTTTTTCTTAGTTTATTTGAAAATATATTTTAAAACAAACGACACATTATTATTGCCACTTTTTCTGTTCATAAAATAATTTCATTACATATAGGATTCGACGTTTCGTCTTTGAGCCGCCATCATCAACTTTGTTTTTAAAAAGCCGGAATATTCGGTTTTAAACTTAATAACCTTGTGTTTTAATTTAAAGGTACATTTATGCGACATTTCGAACCGAAAAGCCATCATTCTCTATTTTATCCCAAACGTTTGGGGAAATTTCCTTTCGCAGGTAAGTATGCATCAAGTTTTTTATGACAGGCTACGATAAAGTTGATAGAGTATTTTATTAAATTAATTGCTTTATTTTAATACGTAAAAGTAAATTTATATGTAAATTAAATCGCTTCTTGTAGCTTGTTAGTTGAATTATAAATGAATAAATAAAAAGAATAATAATAAGTAGTGATAAAAGATATGGATGCATACTTGCCTTCATATTGTGAACACCCTGTATAGGGGGTATATGGGTTTTAATAACTTTAATATTTATTTAATTATTTCGGCATTAAAGAAATCACATTCAAAAAATTTAAACAAATAATCAAGAAAATAGTGCGAGGTTTTTGTCACTAAGCAATAACAGAGTCTAGGTCATATTATTTTATTCAGGGTCAACAACGTGCTAAGTCACCAAAATATACCCAAAGCTGAAATCTGTCTTTAATTTTAACAAAAATACAAAAAATATCAAGTTGCTTCTGAAAACAAAAGTTTATTTACTTTATTTACCGTCAGTTGAGCATCTATTTATTTTGAAGTTTTCACTTTAAGATGTGCGTCTAGAACCAAGAAAAAGTATCTGCACAGTCTAGTTGGGCGGATACCCAAAGCCGAAATCTGTCGAATATTCAGAATGAAAACATTTCACGCAGAACCATTTATAGAACAATAGCGGAGTGCGAGCAGGGAATACCATGTCGAATCTCAACAAGATGGAGGAACAATTAAGACGGTGACACTTACGAGAAGTTATGAGAAATTGAACTGAATTCTGTCCAGGAACCTCATGAGAGACATTCGAAGAAATTTATGCGTCTGGTAGAGCAGAATGGGCCACTCCACATAATTCGATAGTATAGTTTAGTTAAGTATTGAGTTGTAATTTATGATAACCAGTTAGTGTTTCTTAAATAAATTTCTTCATTAAAAAAACC
>JACEGR010006724.1:0-57571 GCA_014170235.1 Listronotus bonariensis
TGTGTGAAAAATGTTTGTAATTTTATATTGTGACGTTAAATTCTTGAAATATACATACAGGGTCTACTTTACGTCACTTGGACAAATGTACCATATGGAACTATCTTCTTGGGACCATGAGACCGGTGGACCATCAAAACTAACTTTGCATTAAAAACCAACTTAACTTATTTGATTAACTTAAATTAGTACGGGCATATCCCTAGGGATAGCCCGTACGGGGCTGAACTTAAACTTTAACTTTATAGTTTACTTCACTAACTGCTTGTTATCTGATAAACCATCCCCGTCTTAAAATTTTGTTCTCTTTTAAATATTCAATTTTTCAGTATTTGTTTTGCATTTCTAGGCAACTCCGCTTGTTTAATGTTTTTGTTTTATTATTATAAGAGTAACCTAGAAAATTGTTTGATTTCTACTTTTTAAACCTTGACACTTCACGTATTGTTTTGTGTACCAAATTTCCAATGTTAAGTAACCCAATTATATTTAAATTTCCCAAAAATGTATATTTTTAAAATTCCCAAAATGTATACTTTTTATACTAGGTGTTCACATATGCCCCTTCCCTGAAAGCGTTGGGCCCACAACGCTATTAGCAATGAGCCAAATTTACTTTAAACCCTTTTAAAAAAATTAGCAATATTATCGAAAAACGATAGTTCCATATAGCTTACAAAAATTTAAAAATCTAACAATATTTTACCTATTATGTAAATTACCGTAAATAACCTTAACTTTTCGAAGTTTTTAAAAATATGAAAAAAGTTTTATCTAAAATTTTTTCAATAAATGTAAACAAAAAGAAATGAACAAATAGCCCTTAATCCAAAAAATAATTAATTAACTTGACTTTTTTTCTAAAAAATAAAAGATTTGTCATTGATTATAAGAAAAAAGTTAAATTTTTTTCATTGTTAACTGAATAATTTCTAAATTTGGGATTTTCTCCAAGTAGTTTTATTTAAATATAGTTGTAACGGTTAAGATTATTTTTTAGAGAAAAGTGGCCTAAATTTTATACCTCCCATATTAAACACTTTAAATGCATAGTGTTATTGTGCTACATAATATGTACTAAACAAAACATCTGACTTGGTAAATAAAAATGTTTATTTGAAACTAGCTAGCTCTGCTTTATTAGATATGGTCTTGACCTTTCTCGGATATTATCAACGTTCAACAATTGTTGAACGATGATATTATATATCATCAAAACAATGACCCTTTCATCACTTAATATTACATATACGGTGGGTTAAAAAAGAGTTATTATCAAATTTTACTTTTAGGCTACTTTTCTCTGCATTTTAAATCATTATTTTTATCAATATTATACTTTTTCTAATAAGTAAACAACAAAAAAAATACCATTAATTAAAAAACATTACAGATTTACCTAAACACTATACAAATACCATAATATTCTAGATTGTCCATCTTTTGTTGAATTGTACTGTGTCCACCTTGCCTCCCTGTCCATGTTCTTGATGGTGCGTTCCATTGGCCATTTGTCCCGTACTTCTTCTCCACATACCATTGTCTGCCTTTCATTCCCATTTTCTTCTTCCACATCAGGTTACTGCAACTTCATGCCAATTTCCCCATATCCTGAGCTTTCTCAGGGCCGCTAGATAGTCTTGTACCCCACCATTCAAGACCATACTTCAGAGCTCTTCCCCATACTAGAGCTGCGGCTTCCAGTGCTAATGCAGCCTCATGCTGCTTCTGAACTCCGTCTTCACGACGTACCATACAACTTCGACACAAATAAATATATTTTCATATTCTTCTTTATCACTTCTGGCTAACACCATTTAGCCATATTTGAAAACTGAAGATATACCTTATCTTCCTTTTCTTGTAGCTACGCTGCTACCTGCTTGCAGCTACGCTACGCAACATATTTTTCCCCATCTTCGTCCTTTCACACACATTTCTTCTCCGGGGAACGGGACGCCTTTACCATATATATGGTATTTTCTTCCACAAATAAACTGAGGGGTAGGAAGGGCGTACCATAAGCGACTTTTCCTATCGCTTCACAAAGGGCACTGGAACTGGGGCGGGCACAGCTTACCATAACCGACGTTTCACAAAGGTCACTGGGAACGGGGGCGCCTCCACCATATGTGACGTTGAAAATTTTGGAATTACATATCTACTTGACGTCACTTGGGCAAATGTACCATATGGAACTATCTATTGGGACAATGAAACCGGTGGACTATCAACACTAACTTTGCATTAAAAACCAACTTAACTTATTTGATTAACTTAAATTAGTACGGGCATATCCCTAGGGATAGCCCGTACGGGGCTGAACTTAAACTTTAACTTTATAGTTTACTTCACTAACTGCTTGTTATCTGATAAACCATCCCCGTCTTAAAATTTTGTTCTCTTTTAAATATTCAATTTTTCAGTATTTGTTTTGCATTTCTAGGCAACTCCGCTTGTTTAATGTTTTGTTTTATTATTATAAGAGTAACCTAGAAAATTGTTTGATTTCTACTTTTTAAACCTTGACACTTCACGTATTGTTTTATGTACCAAATTTCCAATGTTAAGTAACCCAATTATATTTAAATTTCCCAAAAATGTATATTTTTAAAATTCCCAAAATGTATACTTTTTATACTAGGTGTTCACAATATACATGACTTATACATATGTGAGTCATTTTTAATTTTGTGCCGTCTGACTGTGGCTTAAATTACAAACGTCTAAAGCCGCGTCCAGACTTACAACAATTTGCCGTGCAGCTCCACGCCGCACACCGCGCTACATAGCGCGGACGTGAACGTAGACGAAATTCACGTTGTTTCAAGGGCTTGGCGAATGATTCGCCGGTGATTTAAAGCTTGTCGGTTTTTTGGCGTCAAAGGAGCGCGCAAACGGGTAGGTTAGTTTGGCCGGATGTTTGGCGAATTGTTGCATTCTGGACGCTGCTTAACGTCATAAATTCACAAAATATATTTTTTAATGCAGGACGCGTTTCCAAGGTCTGGCTAAATACACTGAAAAAATATTTTGTAAATTTACAACGTGGAACGTTAGTTATTTCTGGCCACAATAGGGCGTGACAAAAGTAAAACAAACTTCTACAAAAGTTGTGTGAAAAATAACAAAGTGTTTTAGTACCTTTTGTAACAGAATAACCTAATGCTTTTAGATGTGCCCACTAAACAAAAGCTTTAATTTATCGAAATCGAACAGGAGTACCTTTTTTCTTAGCTAAGAGTTAAAGCTATCAAAAAATACTATTTTTCTTTCTTTGGTATACAGGGTGAAACAATAATTAGCACTAATGTATAAGGGTTAGTCCACTCCTAATCACAACTAAAAAAGGCAAATGTTTTACGAAGATATCGTTTTAATAAGTTTTAACTTACATTTATTATACCATATAAATACATAGAGTACTATAAAAGTTATTTGAGAAAAATCGATTTTCAGTGGCGTCATTTAAGGGCACATGGAAAGATAAGAAAGTGGGTACGTTGTTTGTATGTGGGGGCCTTTTTTTTGCTTTTTAACTTTTCTTAGGGAAACTCTTTTTCGTCATCAACTTTTTTGGGTAATTTAATGTAAGGCTCCCGTAACTTTTACTTGTACTGGGGCCCGGCACGGCCCTTGGCAGCCCTGATTTTCTGACATGAGCTATTCATGTCTGATGTAAATTTTTAGGTGTTTACTAGAGGACGTCACCTACACTACTTTGAATTTTTCTAAATCGTCCCAACTTTTTTGTGCACCTCTGTATGTACCATTTAAGTTATGGCTAATACGCTGTTTTTAAAGGCATTTTTGGGTTGCACCAAGTGACTTAATGGCGAATATCTAGAAAATGGTTGCTCAAAGCGATTCTTACAAAGGATACTTACCTTTTTATGTAAAATGCATTGGAGTTTAATATTTTACTCGGATGGTACATACAGAGTAGCACAAAAAAGTTGAAACGTTTTAGAGAAATTGAAAGTAATGTAGGTAGCGCCTTCTAGTCGACACCTAAAAATTGACTTTAGATATAAATAGCTCATGTCAGAAAACTCCTAGATACAGAGTTTTATTACAATATATTTAAAACGTATTAAATATTATTGAAAAATTGAAAATATCTTTTGAACTTCTCACCCTGTATCTCAGTTAATATCAAGTTTTGTAGTAAGGTGAGTTTAGTTAAATCGCAATATTTTAACGTCGGAATTCTTCAAAAAATTTAGGGCCATTACTTAGGGACCAGCCAGTAAAGCAGTACCCTTTTCAAATTATAAAATTACAATTTTTTCAAATAAAAAAAAACAGAAGGTCCTGACTTAAGATTTTAGGCATGTCTATTAAATTTAAATAACATTTTTATTTTACCGTTTTTTTAAAATTAGTAAGGGTACTTTACTCCAAAAGAATATAATCACTGCTCTTATAGTTTAGGACCATAATTTTTTTATAAAAATAAAATGTTCTGAAAAATTGCAAATAAAAGTTTAATTTTTGTTGCCTACTTAATTACTTCACTGTATTTCTTATAAATTTGATTTTTTAAACCAGTTTCTTATATTTTATAGCAAGCTGTATTCTATTTACTTACTTCTTACTAAGTTCTTTATTTTTTATTTTTTTATATCGGCTTAAAAGAAATAACGTATTTTAGTTTACTTTATAAGCTTTTATGATATAATTTGAATCTGTAATATTAATTGTAATTTGTGATGGTTATAACTTTAGGTCGTTTTAAAATGTCAATTTACATTCTTACTGTAGGTATCGGGCATCTATCAAAGATTGCATAATATACTAATAATGCCTAATAACCGATATCTCAAATAAGCTAAGTGTAGTTTTTGACTCTGAAATAAGTATTTAAGAATAAAAAATTAAAAATTAAAATTACTCAAAAATGTACAAATGACCCTAAAATTTTGCAGAAATTTAAAAATAACTTTTTGTTTTTAAAATTGGTTGAATTTTTTTGAACAATAAAGCAATTTATTTAAATAACAACCTTTTTAAACAAATATATTATATTGTAGTGTAGTCTTCCCTATACCGTGGTAAAAACAGAATTTGAAATTGTAATTGTGAACTCTATTTTTTAAATATTAAATACACCATTTTTATTTATTTTTAACACGCTTTTATTAGCTTGGGTTGTAACTATCTATCTATCTATCTATCTATCTATGTAACGGAATCTTTGAGCCTAATTTTTACCAACTTCCAGCGATTCAATTTCTTTGAAACTTTGCACACGTATCAAGGACCGATGACAATACAATAATTTAAAAACAGTATCCCGTTATCCTCATTAGGACCGCCAGGATAAATAAATTCCTTTACAGATCCTCTGTGTCTCTTGACAAAATGGCGAAGCAATTTTTTAGTGAATAAACTGGAGCATTTATTTTTAAAAATCTAATTGATATATCGAACTAAAAAATGAAAAATAAATAATAGTTTAAAAAACTAAAAAAACACGCTTTTATATGCAACCGAACTAAAAATTAGAAAATAATTTTTCATTACAAAGAGTTTGTCACTTCAGAATAAAAGCGTGGGGTGCTTAATATATTAAATGTTATAATTATTCTATTTGCAAATATCTATGAGGGAAAAGTTATGAAAAATAGTAAAATGCACCCCACGCTTTTTACTCTGAAGTGACAAACTCTTTTGTAATGAAAAATTATTTTCTAATTTTTAATTCGGTTGCATATAAGAGCGTGTTTTTTAGTTTTTTTAAACTATTATTTATTATGTCTTACTCCTATTAAAGCTTGCTTGGCCACTTAATTTAAAATTGGGGAAAAGTCGTGTGGTATCGGACAGAGTACGGTATAAGACAAGTAATGAGTTTCGTTGTAGCTGCATGCTGCCAGGGCCCGTCTAGCACGGCCAAGTAAATTAAACAATGAATAAATTATGTAAAAAAAAATGTGTTGAACGGTTTTATTCCACTAAAAGCTAAAAAATAATTCGGTTAGTCCTAGTAACCAGATTGCATCAATCTTCTCATCAATCTGGGGTATTGATCAGACAAATAATAAAACTGTTGCCGCCTCCAGAGTTAATATAATGATAGAAATGTCAAATGCTCACCGATTTTATTATTTGTCTGATCAATACCCCAGATTGATAAGAAGATTAGTGCAATCTGGTATTTTGATTCATTATTTTTCCATTTAATATGGAAAACTACGGCAGGTTTTTATGAGCTGTAGAACTAGTGTGGACGCGAAACACTTGTATCTGCAAATGTTAGCCCACTTCGCCCACTTTTCTCATGAGAACGCTGTTGTTCCCCAGTTTCAAAATTAGGACACTGATGGTTCGAGAGCTAACTCGTTTTGCTATTTTGTCAGTGTTTTTTCCAGTACGAAATTATGTTTGCAAAGGCACTACGTAGCTACAAGTAAGTCCAATGCATTTCCGCAATTATTTTTATTCCAAATCCGTTGGACTTGAAAATATATACCTACGTATATATTTTTTCATGTCCGTTTTCTGTTACCGGCAATTATTTTTCATCGGACATACTAGTATTTATTATATTTTATAATATGTGAAATACTTCACCATTTTTCGAAAATTATTAGAAAACTACACAAGGAACAGAATATAGTATTAGCTATAGATAAAATAGATAATAAGTGGTGAAATGGCAATACTAAAAGTAAGTGTTATCCTGTCCCAAACAGCTTAGGTAGCCTAGGTAAAGGGGTAAAGAATCTTAGGGAAGCTATAAAAATAATTTTAAAAC
Organism: Listronotus bonariensis; assembly: GCA_014170235.1. Lineage (NCBI taxonomy): Eukaryota > Metazoa > Arthropoda > Insecta > Coleoptera > Curculionidae > Listronotus > Listronotus bonariensis. The sequence goes on from JACEGR010006724.1 coordinate 6,761, forward strand.
TTTGGACAGCAAGTAAGGGATGCATTTAAAAAACATTTTCTGTGACCCTGTGGCACCTGTTTTAAGGGATCATATTAAACATTTTAATAAGCAACTAATGCAACTTGACAAAATTAAATTCCTAAATCTCTTTTTTTAATTTGCGGGAAGCCTAAAAATTAACCATCGCGTTAATAAGACCACCAAAATGAATGTCCATGAATTTATGGAAATAATTAGAGATTAAATGTTGCGAGTGGCAAAAATAATCAGTTCACAGCAAGCAGTTGGCTTTACAAAGAAAAAATTTTATCTCTATTTTGATAAGTTTAGCAATCTTATGGAAAAGTACTCATTTAATCCAATAAGAATTTTTAATGCTGAGAAAGGGGATGCTCTTTTTATACATGTGACTTGTGTGTGTTGTAGTTTAACCGATAAGACAAAATTACCTTGATTATTGAAATAATTTTTTGTGTCCGATATCATATTCTATTTTAAAAAACTTAAAAATAGCCCACTTATGTTACTTTAAATGTGTTTTTATGTTTGGAACTTTTAGTTTTCCTTTTGTTAATAATATACCATGTAAATTAATGACAATAGGTCTGTTCGTGGAAAAATCACAAACAACTGAGCGCCAATCAGATTTTACAAATACGTCTGGTAACCAGTTGGCAACCGGTCACCTGACTAAATAATAATGCTTGATTGGCGCTGACAAGTTCGTGATTTGGTTTATTTCCGTTTGGAGAATTTTGCTGCGGCACCTAATAAAATTTTATCTGACCTAACCCTTTTTTTTCTGGTTTGGACACCTTGGCAAAAATGCATAATTATCTCTTCTCGTTCCTAAGGTGGAAATGGGATTCTTTAGTGGATTTATATAGTGTGTATTAGTCTTGGGTTTATTTAGGAAAAAATGACGTACTTACCAAAATTAACCATGTATATACTCTGTAATAATAACAGAATTGTTGTAATGCAATAAGATTGCCACTGATTTAGAAGACTTTACACATGGGTTTTATTCAAATTCGTATTTGGCTAATGCGCATTACAGCGCTCATATAAACTTAGAATAAATATGTCTAAATTATTAAATTATACATATTATGTACACCTTTAAGGTACCAAACAAGAAGAAATAATTATATTAATTTTGTTCAGGGGACTAAACCAGAAAAAAAGGGTCAGTACAGGTAAAATTTTATTATAGGTGCCGAAACGAGAACGGGAAAACACCCGTGATTTCTGTACGAACAGGGCTAATAAGCTAATAAAAAAAAATGTTTTGGCTTAATAAATTTAACATTAAAAATTTTAGAGGCAAAAAACTTAAGGGCCCGATACCATACGACTTTTTCCTATTATTTACAATAACCAGTAGAAATAAATAAATATAAAAGGGCGAAACTAATAAAATTTGTTATTCAAAATATAAAAAGTACCTCTATAATTATTTTTATTCTCAAAAACGCAATCTTTCGCATTTCAGAAAATTAAGAACTATCGTTACTAGTAGACAAATAGGTTATATATAATAACTCAATTTAATGATAACACTTCCAAACAAACTTATTATTAATTACAAAGGTAAAAAGCAATAACAGTTTAGTCGAGAAGTTAATTTCCTGTGAAAAAAGTTACAAGTCTCCTATATAAAGGTCGGGCCTCACAATAACCGCAACGAGCCCGTGGCCGTGCGTTTTCCTGGTGAAACGTACACGGAAAACAAATCTGGTAAATATTCATGCAATTGTAACGGTACACACTGTAATAAAACTCGCTCTGTTTTTGTAGCAAATAATGTGCAGTATAGTATTTAATACTTTTGTAGCAGAAATTCATGTTATCGTTTTCAATACTACCATAATGTAGTCAAAATTCATATTTGGTTGCTGTTGTTAGCTACTATTATTCACTTACAAACTTTAGGACTCGTTGATTTTCATAACCGAAAATTAATGACAAAAATTATCATAATATCAATAATAAACATATTTAACACAATTTTTATGCTACACTCTTATAGCACACAACGCCTTTCGATTTTTTTTCTGTGTAGGAGGATGCAGTGCAAAAAGTTTTGTATTTAATTAAACTGCAGTAATATAAGTCAATTATTCCACGCTTAACATAACACCTGATCGTAAAATAAAACTTCCGAAATAAGGTAACACAGTTTTAAGGTTTGGCCACACATAACCACCGTTGGACCGTTCTAATCAAATGCCGTAGGCTTATTATTACCGCCACGTGCCCGACCACATACCACAGACCACACAGAAAATAACAATGTATTAATAAGTTTTATTTAGATATTATTTACAAGATGTAACAATAAAATTAATTTTACATTTTTTATTACTTATTAAATTATTTTCACTTGTATTCTTTGATTACAACCAATAACCTTAAATCACTAATTCTTTATTTTTACACGTAATGAACTGAAATAAAATATTACTCCCGGTAAACTCAAAGCTTGGCTCGGGGAACATCGGCGCTATACGGCCCTCCGATCCACGTATGATTTTATTTGCTGGGCATATCTCAGACCGTACGATGCATCAGCGTCGAAATTAAACATAAAAAAACGCACAGATGCTACGGTGCGGGTCTTGTGTGGTTAATTCCTCGAATTGATCAAATATTTATAATAACGTTAAAAATCGGCTTTCGCGCTGCGGTTTGGGCATGCGCGAACCGCCACTGCAGAAAGGATTTTAAATAATTTATTTATGAAATTAAATAAAATTTTGAAAAAAAAATCTAGTGTCATCTAGACACAAGGAATATAATTCCCGGATAACCAAAGTTGTATCCACATTTTATAAAAAGACATTAATTTGTTAATAATTTGGTTTTTTACGGGTTTCGGTTGTCATAAAAGGCGGTACAAAAATTTAAAAAATTGATTTATAAATGTTTCGCTTCGTGGGGCTCTTCTCATTTAGGCACTTTATAAGGTTTTGCATTTTTTTATCTTTAAGTTTATTATTTTGTAGTTAGATTTTTAAATTACCTCAGAAGAGGATTTTGTTAAAATAATGTTAACTTAAAAAATATAATAACCAAAATAATAAACTTAAGAAAAAAAATAACAATTGTAATAATTTTTGCAAAAATTAAAAAAAAGTATTCAAAACGAATTTATTAGGAAACTATACCAAAATTTAAATTTTGAGAATGAGAATCTCCAAATTTCATATCAGGTAGGTACCTACTAGATATCTTATTTAGCATTAAAAATATGGGTAAAAATTGCCTATTACTAAAAGTTTTAGTTTCCAGATATTTCCAATATTTTTTTTTACTAATAGGCTGCAGATTTAAATATAAGTTATAATTTATTCTCAATTGGCTATGATTGCGTTGGAGAAGTTATCCGCGAGGCTCCTTTAATCCTGTGGAAAAAATTTGGGGCCAAAAAAAGTCCTCTACCACTTTTTTCCTTTTCTTTTTAACACGTTCTACAGTTTTGCGGGGCCCCTCAGTTACAATTTCAGGCCCCCATGACAATCCGCATTTCATGTCGGTATTTTTCCTATCTCACATTCCATACCTACATCTTGCCATGAGGCCCCCAAGGCGCGAGGCTGAAGGCGATCGCCTTCACGCCTGGCTACGCTACTGAAGATAAAAATATAAAATATGAGGGTTTTCATTTAAAATTGATTTTGTTTACTTTTCTTATTTTTTAATAACAATAAAAACCTTGTTTTAATATTTTTTAATATGTATAAAAACTTAGTTGAAATGGGTACATTACTGTTACGCTACTGTTAAACAATAATTTTATACCAAATTAAATACTAAAGGATTTTTTAAAGCAAAAATTTAGAAATATTTTTGGGTCTGCAAACATTATTGGTTGATGTATCAAATGTATCAAAAATGTTTGGACTTAGGTATATCACATGTTACACAAAATATACTTAGACTGTCGCCTACAATCCGAAAATAAAATCATATATAGGGTTTCTATTTAAAAAGGGCAAGTTGATACACACTTTGTGTATAACCGGAAGTCCCAGAAACGGCGGCTAGCGTCAAAATATAAAAAATAGATCTTTAGTAGTTTCCTAGATGTTTTATTATAGGACACTTACACCCTGTATATTTTTATAATAATGGAAGTAGCAATATTTTTATTATTAATTTGAAGTTATAAATTTTTCTCCTTTTTTAGTTTTTTGGGTTAAAAGAAATATTGAGTTATAGGTCTCAACTGAAGTAAGATTTTGATTTAATATCTACGGTTTTTTTGTACAGCAGGTGCCTATAGTAAAAAACATTGAGAGTTAGGGGACAAAAAAAACTTCGGCTTGGATAGGCTGGGCATAACCGACAGGAATATAACATACAATTCCCTTACTAGGGAAAAAAATTGCTTTTACAAATTTATAATTTTAAACTTGTTATAGTTTTAAGTCTTTTATAAATAAATTCGTTTATGATAATGTATATATTTGTTGTCCACCAGCAAGAATGGTTAGTTCTGTAATGCGAAAAAATAAAATATACATTGGCAAAATCTACTTGGTATTTATATTAAAATGCACAAGTTTTTCATCTTAAACTATATTACTAGTTTTATTTGTCTTGTATAGATATACCGTTTTTGTCAGTACAGGGTGAAGAATTTGTGCATTTTAATATGAATACAAAATTCCACTAGAAACTTATAACAAAAATAAAAGTTGAATATATCTATCTCCTTTTGAACAAAAACTTATCATACTGTTAAGTATCTAAGTACTTCTAATTTATAATTTACTTAACTTCTGATATAAAATAATGTAAAACTTTTTATGATATTGATATACATAAATTTAGAGTGCACAATTAAAACTGCCTAATTCTCCTTTACTACAGTATAAAAAAGACCACACTACATTAAAATAAGTATCACATTGTAATTTTAATAAACTGGTTTATTGCTAAGAAAGAAAATCTATTTTATAGTTTATTTCATTTCTGGGAGATTACATTTAAACAAAATAATAGTTGGCTTTTCTCCAGAATAAAAAGGTATAATAAACATTTTAGGAGAATTAAACATTTTATATATTATGAAGAACTATTCTGTCCTTGCATAATATAAAAAAGTTAAGATTACTTAAAACTAAAAATAAGTAATTGAAATATTTAATAAAAAAAAGTGTTTTAATATAGGTTATATAAAAAATTGACTGACTATGCAGAGAAAGTTCATAATCTTCCGGTCAAAATTATTTTATTACAAACTAATAAAATTGAATTTTTACGAGACTACCAAAACGAGAACTGAGCTTACCTTAAAACTGTGGTAAATATTTTAACAAAAAATTACTGCTATAAACTAGCTCACAATATTAAATATAAAAGGACTGATTGATAGTTTTAAGTTTGGCCTTACTTTTAAAAAATCAAATTGACTGGTAAAATATACACCTGTTAGGTATCATAACCAGGCAAGAAAATTGTAAAAAGTGTTTATCCATATAATAATAGCTATTTACTTTACTAGACCGGAAAATGGTATTTTATGGGTCGACGAAAAACATTTACAGGGCGAGCCGTAGGCGAGTCCTGTAGTTTTGAGGAGACCCGTAAAAATTATTTCCGGTCGAGTATCGTACATAATTTTTTTTTAATTGACCGGAAAAAAACTGTGTAAATTTTTAGTGTTATATTTAAACGACAATAAGGCAAGGCTGCTTTAAATATTTCATCTGGATTTTCCATGTCTGACTCCATTTTGGCAAAATGATGCTTTCTTTACTTTACAATATCTTGAACTGTCAAATAGTAACAATTGAACTCTGACAATTTTTGTCATGGCTAACAGGATTTTTTGATATCAGGGATCGGAAAGTAAATGAGAGACCGGAAAGTAAACTAGGGACCGGAAAGTAAATTAGTCCTGTAAAATAACATTTTCCGCTTAAAAAATTGAGTGGAAAATTCAATTTTCCGGTCAATTAAAAAAAGTATTTTATAGTTTATAGGCTATTTTTTTTAACAAATAAACTATAAAATAGGTACTTTATATGTGACTAAACAATTTTTACTATTTTCTTGCCTGGTTTTATGATACCGTGTACACACAGACATATATATAAAATAAGTTTTTTCATGGGGGTTTGACTGCCCACCATTTTAGAAGACCAAAAAAAGGTTCCCAAAATCCATTCTTTTCCTCACTACTATTTACCTTGTTTGGTATCAAACATTTTAGGGAACAACAAAAAAAAAGACAAACAAAGAACTTTTTCCTACAAATTCCCCTTCTTATGCGTATACACATTTTTTAAATAAACTAAATTAAAATAATTTTTTGGATTAAACATTTCATTAATTTATTTCTTTTTTAAAGTAGTCTAAACTTTTATTATACCCATTATGCAAGGACAGAATAGTTCTTCATAATATAAAAAGATTAATTTTCTAAAAATGTTTATTAAACCTTTTTATTCTGGAGAAAAGCCAAATAATATTTTGTTTAAGAAAATCTAATCGATGTAAAAAACTATATATAATTCAATTTCTGCAAAATTTAGTGCCATTTTTACAATTTTTGTTTAATTAAGTACAACAATGTAGCCAAAAGCTATAATTAGAAATATACAGATTATAGTTAAAAAATAAATAAAATAAATTTATAGGAAATACCTACAATGTTCTTAGTTTCATAAGTGAACAACAAAATTAAACTTTTCATATGCAATTGGTCAATCAATTTTATTCTTCAAAAAATCGGTTCGGTTAAACTATACCTATAAGCATCAGTTAGTTTTATTAACAGTCAATAATATACAGGTAATTTATAAAAACAAAAAACTGCTTAGGACTAAGAGTGAAGTTTAAAATTATTTTTTTATTTTTTTTTAAATTTAAATTATATTTCTATAATATTTTTTTGGTTAAAAATTTTTATATAAAATTAGGTACAGTTAACTCACTTTTAATAAACCTTCATCAAGTTGAATAACATGTTAAATTGGGCACGTATTATTATCCTTTAATTTATTAAAGAATAAATTTAAAATAAGTTACTTTAAAACTCTCATTAAAAATATTTATTTACGTTGAGTATCATACATATTTATTTATTTTTTAATCTTAGATACCGTTAGCTTTCCGGCGGAACCAAAAAATAGGTGGATAATTTTAGTATAAAGATATCTCAAGCTTTAAAACTGTTAATAAAAAGACATTTAGTTTTAAGCAGCAGAATGTTTATTTCTTTTAAATTTGTTAAAAATTACAAAAAGTAATCATGTCAGATTTCCCCATTATAATTTAATAAGTATCTCTACATGCACATTACTCATTTAGTTTTTTTAACTGTAATACTAAGTAATATAACTTGTCCTTAAAAATTTACTGCTATCTCATAGGCAATTTAATTTGATAAAGTTAACTTTATTCCAGGAAAAGCTTTGTAATTGTAAAACATTTTTACTAACGCGTTATCAAAAATTAATCACAAAATTACCTTTTCGTATTACAGCAATGACGATAAAGGTATCCAAATGGGAACGTAAAACACGCAAAAATTAAATCACTCTTTTTGAAACTAGAAGCGATCTTCATTTAAAACTTGGAAACAAAAATAAAAACTTTACAATACGGTACATTTCAAGAATCGAAACGCTTGCTACACATCGCTGAATTAGAATTTAGAATTGTTAGTTCGTTCGACAGACGATAGTGGCGTCATCGAAGGAGGCGTAGCCAAATTCCCCTCGAAAGTTGTCAAGGTTTTGATAACTCTCCGGCCAATGAGCGTCGTGTTTCGACGAGGCGTAGTCATAGTAACCGCGGTCCGACGTAAGTTATTGGTTAGAACGTTGCTATGGCGACTACCCTCCCCTCACAACCCTGTGTTTGACTACCTAAAGCTCTTGGTACTTCACATCGGCTTGTAGTATCTAAGTAAACAGGCTGCAAGGAGTATTTGTTTTCCAATCAGTGCAGGTTTGGAATACCTAAAGTGTTAACTTGTTTGTGAAACCGTTCGTGATGTAAACAATGAAACAAAACCTCCGACGACAAGTTAAGATCGAATTGATTGTTTCGAATCGCAAGTGCGCGTAAAGACTTTGTTAAACTTTAAACGCAAGTGGAGTATTTTTTCCAAGTGCAATAGTTGTAGTGCAATATCGTAAAAATGCTAACTCAGAAATTATATCCCGACGTGAGCAGCATGTCTACATCGGCCAACGCGATGGCTCCGATGACCCCCACGTACTCAATGAACTCCATGTCTTGTGTTCCGATGGCCTCAATGAATTGTTCTCCACAGGCCTCTATGTTTGGATCTGGAATGTTGTCTACCGACATGACAAATAACAATATGAGCATGAATTCGAGAATCCCACATAGGCAGACTGTTCTTAATGATTCACCCCAGCTCGGATACACAGCTATTGGGTCACCAATATCCAATATGGCATCATGTATGGGCACTACAATGTCCGGTATTGGAAATTACCCCCAAATAGGCAGGGGCGATTTGGGGTAGGTGATACATCACCAAATTCCGCTCTGCAGAGGGTACGAACGGAAAAACCTTATAGGAGATCGTATACTCATGCAAAACCACCGTATTCTTACATATCTCTCATAACTATGGCGATTCAAAATAGTCCTCAGAAAATGCTAACTTTATCGGAAATATATCAGTTTATCATGGACCTTTTTCCATTTTACCGGCAGAACCAGCAAAGGTGGCAAAACTCTATCCGGCATTCACTCTCGTTTAATGACTGTTTTGTAAAAGTGCCTCGAACTCCCGATAAACCCGGTAAAGGTTCGTTTTGGAGCCTTCATCCAGATTCCGGTAATATGTTCGAGAACGGTTGTTATTTGCGACGCCAAAAACGATTTAAAGACGAGAAAAAAGAAGTCATAAGGCAGTCGCACAAGAGTCCGTCGCATAGCATGGATAACAGCAATAGTTCTGGAAAGAAAACTCCATTGCACAGTAGTGAGGATAAATCTCATCAATTGGAAAAATCGTCGGAAAACAACCTCAGTTCAATGATGAATATCCATCCGAGTAAGCTCGACGTTGAACAAATGAATCTTCTTAATGCGAATGACATAAATAATATGCATCAACAACATCATCATCAAAATATGTCTCATGAGGAACTTTCAGCCATGATAAATCGCAGCAACCATCTAGCTTTAAGCGAACATCAGGCGATGTTGCATCACAGTAGCATGAACCATCACCTGAAGCAGGAACCCACTGGGTACCAGAATCATCCGTTTTCGATTCGGGCGATTCTTCCCACTGAAAGTAAGTCAGATATAAAAATGTATGCGGATATGCAATATGGCTATAATAATTTAACTCCACTTCCTAACGCTATACATTCTCATACATCGTTAGCGAATGATTACTACAATAGTCCTTCTCTCTATCATTCATCATCGACGAACTTGTGACAGTATCCTTTGGCCTAGAAACAATTTTATTTGTGACCTCGAATAAATTGATGTAAATAATTGTTTTATATATGGATTTGTTCAGTGTATAAAGGTATGTTTTTTAAAGTAATCTGTATATAAGATGGAACATCATAGAGTGAACTTTTGTTCTGAGTGATATTGTTATATCAACAAAATATTTGTTGTGTGCCAGTTTTATCGATTTTAAAAATCTCACAAAGAGTTTGATCTGTCGATTTTATGTTTTATATCCGAATTATGTACATAATATAAAAGTAATTATCTCAAAATTAAATTTTTGTTTCTTATATTAAGAAGCAGGGGAGTAAATAATAAAATGGTTAAATATATAAGTAGATGTATTTTAATTTAAAATTACCTTACATTTTAAATTTTGAATATGTTCAATTAAGTTTATAATTTAAAAATAATTATCATTTTGAAAAAATTTATTTTCAAATTTAAATATGATAACGTTTTCTAAAGTTGGTTCAAGAACAAAGTTTTAATAAAACGTTGTATTTTAAGAAAATATGTTTTAAAAAATGCTTGATTTAAAGAAATCACTTGGTAAAATGGATACTTATAACAATTTTTTAATATTACAATTATTTTTAGATTAGTTACATAATTGAAAATGGATATTGCAAAAATAATTTTATCTCATTCCAACAACTTTTTTATTGTAAATTTTTTATTTCTTTATATACTTAAGTAACCTAAAATGTAAAAATGTACAGTATTTGTAAAGATGTAAATTTTTAATCAAATATATTGTGATGTTCTTAATATACTTGTCATTTTGTATAAGTATATTAAATCTATAATAAATATGTGCAACTGATGTGAACTTTGTAAAATATGAAAGTATATAATTTATGTATAAAAATTTGTTTTGACATAATAAATGTTTCACATCCTTATATTGTTGTTTTTATTCGGTAAATTAGAAAGCGGGTTGTAGTACAAAAAGTAATATAAAATATAAAGTAAACCTATATACCTACCTATACCTATTTATTTTTTCTACTGTTTTTTGTAATCAATGTAGGTAGACATTTAAAGCTAGTTAAAAAGTAATTTGTTTACAAATAAAACCTTTTTTTTGTAAATTTAATTTAAACACTAAAATAATTTTGGACGTTTACCTAAATGAAACATCTCTATGCCCTAATGTGATTTTACATAGCTACCTATTTGTGTTTTTTAATAATAAAAATATTTTTCTAATTATTGTGGCTATACAACTGCAAAAAATTAATATTTGTAAGTAATCGATTTATGACAATATAACTTTTATTTAAATTAAAAGCTCTCACAGTAGGGTAAGGTTGGTACGGGTAACAAGGCCTAGGTAAGGGAGATTTAAATTTAAATAAAAACTATACATTTAATTCAACAAATTTTATTGGTAATTGAATCTATATAATAATTTTTATTAAATGTAAACAAAAAATATCAAGTCTTTCTGTACATAAAAACAAAATTAAACATTTTTGAAAACCTTGTCAATATAGGTCTTATTATACTATAGTAGGGTAATAAGTTCTAGGATTATAATAGATATACGTAAAAATTAAAATAGACCTGGACCATTTGGCAATGTGGGTTACCAATAATAGTCTACGCTAAAATTTTTAAAATTAATATCAATTTGTTCCCTTCAATGAATTTTTAAATTTACTTTATTAGACCTTTTAAACCTTGTGAAGTGATCTTCAATGGTATATTTATAAACTTTGTATAAACTAAATAAAACTTAGCTTTTATTCTTGTTATATTTAAATGTCTTTTTGGTAATCGGTTTTACCAGCAAAGCAACCCGTTATCTATAGCTATGAATATGTTATTCTTGCAAAATTTATAGACCGAGCGTCGTACAATCCGTTGGAAAATCCTATTTCGGAAACTTTATAGTTCTGTTAACAAAATGTTTTCTTGTCCTCATTAAGTGGAATTTTCAACATTTTTTTTCTAACTGATGTTTTTAATATATATAAACCTTACCGTCTAGCGCCTTTTTTTAGGTTCAGCTTCCTCCGCTGACTCCAAGTCAGTTTTTAAACACATTCATTTTTGAAAGACATTGTGGTTGTGTTGTTATTCACTAAAAATAACAATAATTCAATTGGCAAATAATCCGAATAACTTATTTCATTTCCTTACGTTGTGAAAAATAAACATAAAATACATTGTAAAACAAAAAAAAGTTTATAATAAAAAGGAGGAGCTAATAAGGCCTATAATCAAATTGGGAGTAACGTGTGCAATGAAAAAATTTTAAAAAATGATAAATTTTTAATAAAATGTTTTGAAATCTTGAAATAAAATAATAATAAAGAAGTAGGTATACTGTAAATTATAAATATAGAATTATTAAAAATTATTCTTACGATTAGGTTGACCCTTTTTTAAATATTCGTGCCGCACTACTACCCCTCACTATAAATGACGTCCCACCAATGACAGCTACCATGATAACGAGCTACTAGACGCCTAAATCATCATCTGTGATTGTTGTCTACATGTGAATGTTGTCTTGAGAGACACCGATTATTTAAATTGGATTTTTGTTAATTAGGTCCTATTACTCGACAGGCCTTATTACCCGCACGCAAAATGTGTTTTTTATAATGACTTTTATATTTGGGGGCGCCTCCTATGCACCAAAAGACATGTTTAAGGGGTTTAAGGTAAATATTTTTTAGAAAAATGGTACGCCACTGCATTTTTCTAAAATAAAAATATTGTTTTTAAATTCCTACTTAGTTTGACACAAATTTGATTTCTTGACTTTTTTCATTTGATGCACAGTTTTCGCGTAAATAAATAAAAACCATTTCTCGGCACGGTCATTTCTTATAGATAATATCAAATTTTACAGTGAAAAATTACCTTCGATATTTCATTCTTTAAATTAAATAGGGATTTGACCATGCCGAGAAATGGTTTTTATTTATTTACGCGAAAACCGTGCATCAAATGAAAAAAGTCAAAAGATTGAATTTGTGTCAAACTAAATAGGAATTTTAAAAATATTTTAATTTTAGAAAAATGCAGTGGCGTACAATTTTTTTCTTAAAACATATTTAGTTTAAAGCCCTCATGACCGACACTGGTAAAAATTAATGTTTTTCTAGTATACCAAAAAATGTCTTTTCGTGCATAGGAAGCGTCCTTTAAATTGTTTTAAAATATCTAAATTGGTATAAAAGTTATTAAAAAACATATATTTAAAAATAATTGACACTCTGTAGTTCAAAAACTAAGACGTTTAGGACATATTTCATATAAAGTTTTTTCATATTTTTATTGTAGAATTAGCCCTTAAAGTTTGTCGGATAAGTTGTGAAACACCATGTAGATATTTAAAACCTACGTTTTGGGTTTTGTTGATAAATTTCAATAAAAACCTAAAATTAGTGACACACAAGTAACATTTGAATGTAGTGACATATATTGACAAAAACAGGAAAAATTAACTGTTTTATTTAAAAATTTATGAAATTAAGATTTTTGTTTCCTTAAACAATTTAATTTGTAATTAATTAAAACTATAATATATTTATGTCATCAAATTATTTTTTTAGGTTTGCGACTATGTACCTCTTGCTGGCCGGTTTTTAAAATCTTCTTTTCTCCTAAAAAAAAAAAATCGTAACCATAGAATTTTTTTTGCAATTTGTTCATACCTCTCAGTGTAATAGCCTATCAGAAATAATTATTAAAAATATAGGTCTTGTGCGCTGGACTTATTGAAATCGGCTTGAATTGCTCTTTTTGAACTTTAAACTCGTAATATTATCAAAAAAAAAAGTATTTATTTAATTTTGATGTAAATGGGACTTCGTCTCGTCGTTTTAAATTGATCTATTTTCACACATATTTTTTATTAATTTTATCTTGTGATAGCAGATAATTTTAAAATTCAAGTATTAAGCATAATCTGCTAGATTTAATTTTTTTCTTTAGTATTATTATTATTATAACCTCATTAAACGAACATCATTTTATAAAAGTCTATATTAAATAAAAAAAGTTTTAACTTTAGGGGCTCGTCCAGGATGTATACTTACGCTAAAAGTACTCGTATATCAGCCAGTAAAGCAACAACAAAGGATATACGTGGCTCATCCAATCCGAAATGTTTACATGCCGGTATTTACGTTAGTCTGTCTCTTTTCCTTACATTGCCTATGTGTTATGTTATTTAGCTGATTTGGTGTATAAAAAAATAATTCGTGAATTTAAAACTATTTGTCATTTTAAGTGATACGCAATTAAGTAGTTTTTTCTTAACAATCAAGTAGGTAATGTGTGCTTAATGTGCTTAATACAGAAATTAGTGGCAGACATTTTTTTGTCCAAATTCATCGTTCAGGTGCCACACTATAAAAAGTGTTAGGTACATTAAAATTTCATTGATAATCATGGCTTATTTGGGTCTATTATTGTAATATGTATTATTACGTTGCATATGTAATTTTACAGCTTTTGAAAAAAATGTGTAAAATTGGGTATGGTAATTTTACAATCCGATTTGTGTAATATTTAGGTTATATTTACATTAAGGGCTTATATACAGTTAGAATTTAAAAAAATAAACGTTTTTTTTTAATTTTATTTTCTTAATGTACAGGGTGGTTTTTTTGATTGGTATTTTAGGGATCAGGCTAAACGGTAATAGATACAAAAAAATAAGATACATGTCCCGTTATCTTTTTTAGTGTTTAGTTTAATGACACAATCAGATCCACGCTAACTTGATTAATTTGGAAGATACAGGGTGACTCTCCAATTTCGTCGATTCTTATTATGACTTATTATTTGGACACTTATAGAGATAGAAAGAAACTTTAAATACAAAATTTTATAACTTTTTACGTAGAATCCAGTGGTGTACATAAAATAAATATAAATGTTTTAATTTTTGAGATATAACACAAACTTGCATTTATTTAAATGTGACACCCTGTATCTAAGTATCTTAAAAAATTGTACCTTTTTTGAAATTACAAAAATATATAACACTTAATATTTTGCATTGTTCTACACAGCGAAACTAACAAAAAAATAAAAAAAAGAGTTGGCCATGGATTGAATTAATATTTATTTATTTTGTAAAGGGTATGGAAATCAAAAACTCAATTTAACAAGAATCTATTAACCAAAACAATAACAACCACAAAAAACAAGGGTTAATTTATAATAGCAACTAAATAATTATCTTAAGTACCTACTTATTTTTTTGCGCTGGTGTTTAATTATAAGATGTGCCCATTTTGTTCGATGCATTTTTAAACTGATCTTGTAATCAAACTTATGGCGATATGGATGTAAATATTTGGTACACTTTGAATACAATTAAAAAAATTGCTTTAATTTGTTTAAAATTAGGTACCAGAAGAATACCCAATATTAACATCTATATCGCCACTAGTTTGATTACAAGTAGAAGTCTAAAAATGCATCGGACAAAATGAAAGGCATTGAGCACATTTTGTAATTAATTACCAGCGCAATAAAACTGTTAAATACTTGGGATAATTGTTAAGTTGCTATTATAAATGAACTTATTTTCTGTGGTTGTTATTGTTTTGGTAAATTTTGGTTAAAAAATGTTTTAGTATTCTTGTTAAATTGGTGTTTTTATATACATACCCTTTAAAAAATAAATAAATATTGATTTAATACATGGCCAAATATTTTCTTTTAATTTGTTTGTTAGTTTCGCTGTGTAAAACAATAAAAAAATTTAAGTACAATATATTGTTGTAATCGCAGAAAAAAATTCAATTTTTTGAGATACCCAGATACAGCGTATCCCATTTAAAAAATGTTTGTGTTATATCTCAAAAAGCCGAATTATTATGAACCTCCCAAATAAATTCTCTGCTGGACTCGACGAGATTCCAGTTCGAATTCTGAAATTTGCAGGTGAATCGGTTTGTGAACCATTCGCGCACATGATTAATGAGTCTTTTACTTCGGGGGTCTTTCCTACTGAGCTTAAGAAAGCAAAAGTAGTCCCAATCTTCAAAAACGGCGATCGTAAGCTTGCAAAAAACTACAGACAAGTGTCAGTGTTGCCATCGGGTTCTAAGGTATTCGAGAGAGCAATATACACAAGAATAATGAACTTTTTGCACCTACACAAGATTCTGAAAGATACCCACCATGGATTTGTACCAAATAGCTCTACACAACATGCCATTTTTAAGACTATTAGTTACCTAATAGGAAAAGTGGATAATAATGACAAGGTTGCTGGTCTATATTTTGATCTATCAAAAGCATTTGACACTATTAACCATCAGTTATTGATAGATAAACTGGAGGGTTATGGACTGAGGGGTGCTTGTGCTTTATTGCTGAAATCGTACTTAACAGAAAGAAAGCAGTCTGTATGTGTCTCAAGTAATGGGAAGCAGTGGTTCTCAGGGACTACTGAGTTGAAGCAGGGTGTTCCTCAGGGCTCAATACTGGGTCCAATTTTGTTTCTGCTTTATGCGAACAGCCTCTCGGAGGGTTTACCTCGGGTCATGTGTGTCAGTATGCTGATGATACATCGGTTATATTGGCTAGTGGGTCTTTGGGGACCCTCTCTGGGGAGTGTTCGGGTGCAGCAGAGCAAATGCGAGCTTGGTGCCAAAACAACTACCTAAAATTAAACGCTGATAAGACTGGACTTATTACATTTGAAAAATCCTTAGCACGAAGCCACTCTCTTTACGCTAAGATGAATGGTAAATCCATCCCAGTAGTCAACAACATAAAATTTCTAGGAGTTATAATAGACTCAAACCTAAGTTGGAAAGATCATATTCACTCACTGCAGTCTAAACTGCACATGTACTGTTATGTGCATTGTTGCGAAGATTAAGAGATGCACTTTTTGTAGACAGTATACGTAGTTTCTATTTTGCTTGTGTTCAGTCTCTTATAAGTTATGGGATTCTGTTTTGGGGATCTTCTACTCATGCAATTAATATCTTTAGAACCCAAAAGCGTATTATCAGATGCATACTTTAAGTGCATCCTCGAGCTTCTTGTAAACCCTATTTAAATAGCCTAGGCTTTTTAACTGTCCCTAGTCTGTATTTCTTGGCCTTGGTAATGTTTGTGAAGAAAAATCCCCATTTATTCACTGTAAACTCCGATTTTTATTCCAACTCAATGACAATTGTCAACAGAGGCAGGAGTGATCTTAGTATTCCTTCTCATAATTCAACGTTCTTTGAGAGAGGACCTTATTACCGTGCTGTCAAGGCTTATAAATCCTTGCCACCTACCTTGTGTGAAATAGAGAACAAGGATAAATTTCGAAGGGCTGTGATACAGTTCTTGCAGGATAAGTGTTTTTATTCTTTTAATTTTGATTATTGATCATAGACTGTTAAACTGTTACTACATATTTTAATTGTGATGTCTGTTAATGATTTTATTACCACCTGTATTTTTGTATCATTTTAACTGTTTTTAACTATTTAACTAAATTTCTTAATTATTGATCATAATCTGTTCAACTATTACTAGATATTTTAATTGTGATGTCTGTTAATGATTTTATCACCACCTGTATTTTTGTTTTATTTTAATTGTTTTTAACAAATGAAATGATTTAAAGTGAATGTAAATTTAAACTATTTTTTATTTATTCTGTAGTGACGTTTCTTTGTCGTTGTAACAATGATTTGTGGAAATAAAGGATATTATTATTATTATTATTATTATTATTATTATTATTATTATTATTAAAATTAAAACAAACATATTTATTTTTTGTACGCCACTGGATTTTACGTAAAAGTTATAAAACTTTGTTATTAAAATTTCTTTCTATCTCTATAAGTCTCCCAGTAATAATAAAAATCGACGAAATTGTAGAATCACCCTGTATCTTTCAAATCAATCAAGTGAGCGTCAATTTGATTGCGTCGTTAAACTATAAGTTACTTCTTAATTAGCTTAGTAAAACTATATAAATAACACCCCTAAATTACAACGAAATTGAAAAATGATATTTAACATATTTACAAAAAATTATTTTTTAATTGAAACCACTTATCTGATTGTAATTAAAATTATTTTAAAACGTGCATATTTAAACACTTATTTGTAAAAAAAATAAAATAAGAAAGGAAATCAAATAAAAAATGTAACGCCTTATTTGCTGTAGCTAAATTTTTATAAGAAACATTAGAAAATAAAAACTCGTGTCACACTATCTTCTGGTCAAGCTATGGATCCAAATAATCAGTGGCGTAGCGTAGGCAAAAACAGGCGTAGGCGAAATTGTATTCGCGGATTCGCTTTTTTCGATGAAGATAGAAAAGTTAAAGACAAAAAAAGGTTCTTTACTGTAAATACGGACTGTTTTTTAACACATAAAATACAGGCGTACGCGAACACGTACCTGCGAGGCCTCTTTATTGAGAGGTTAAAGTTGAACAGCAAAAAAAAAGTCCATCTTCAAATACAATACAGTCTCTCTCTCTCTCTCTATTTTTTTCTTGGTTTTGGTCCCTTCAGGTCCAATCCACCACTCTCCCCCTTCCGGACTATGCTTTCCAGGGCTTCGTCGGCGGAAAATCTGGATAATCGAGCTCGTAGCTCCCAAAAATTCCAAAAAGAAAACAAACAATTCAACAATTGATGCAATGCATAAATTGTCGGCTGTCAAACCAAGATCTGCTATTTCCCGCCATTTAAGAAATACCTCGTGTTCACCACCAAACAGGATACCATCAGCTTATAAGGAATCTTCGCTCACAGCGCTTAGATCCAGAAGAAAGATGCCTTCAATTTATATATGAATCTTTCCTTGATCCCAGAAGGTAAAAAACGTTCGTACATACCTCTAGCCGCCACGCCGGGAAGAACTTTGTAGTCCTCTACGCACGTCCGCACTGTCCGGAGGTCAAATAAAGAGTCTAAAATACAGTCGTAGGCGAACATGTATCTGAGAGGTCCCTTTCCTGAAAGATTACAGTTGGAGACCAAAAAAGGAACCTCCAATAAACTACATTTTTTCTATACTTCAACCATTCTTACTACTGTTTATCCTGCACCAAATTATTACCTAACTAATGTCTATGTCTCATATTTCATACCTTCAACTGCAAGACTTCCTAGCCGCGAGGCCCCCAGTACGCTACTGCAAATAACAGCCACATTAGTTCAGCAGAACCTTCCAGTCGAGCAGCATTGACAGGGTTGTCTGTTTTACCTTACCCCAGCAATGTGACATTTTACGATGCGCACCTTTACCCTACTTTTTACCCTTGTTTTTTAATAATAATAAAATAACATGTTATTTTTTTATATAAAAAATGAAAGTGTTGTGAACTTTAACACATTCGCTTAAATATTAAACAAGGAGAATTCCAAGACGAAGAGTTTATCTATTTTAATATTAATAGGTACCTAAAACTTAACTGAATATCAATATATTTTTTTCCAAGGTGACCCCAAATGTTGTTTTCCAGTCATACTTTACGTTAAACGTTTCTTTTTATCTAAAACATTATACCTGAAAGTGATAAAACTTTTTCAAGATTAGATAAGACTAATGCAATGATGACTGATATTGGATACAAAAAGCATGTGCTATGTCTGAAATCATGCAGTATTGAAAATCCCTTATTACTTATTTATTTGATTTCATATTAAACATTTTTTTATTTTTAATATTTTGGAGTTTTACTGTGCGAGGAATATATTAGGCCTATTCACTCGAGAAATTATCAGTGATCAAACTGATAGAAGTGAAACTGATACCATTCTTTCGAAACCTTTATGGTTAACTTTATTCTGAATGTTTCTTAACATTTCAAATGGCATCTGTCACGTGATCAAATGATCATGATCTCTTGCAAATGATAGAACTGTTAAAAGTGAAACTGATAATTTTTTAAAAAGAGGACCACTACTATTAGTTACGTAAAAAAATAGCTGATATCCATATTGGCCAATATACCAAAACCTTTGCTGCATTGCTCATGCAGTATAATCAGATAATACTGTTGTATGTTGGGTAACAAAATATTCTGAGATGCCGCCAGGACAAAATCTTTAGTCTCGCTCAGGATAAAACAGTTCTGGTTAGTTTTGGTTAGCCAAAAAATATCTGAATTTTCTCTAAAGTATATTGGTTTTTCAACCAGAAATTTTGATTCATAATGCTAATATAAAAGTATAAGTATTGTAATTTTAAATATTACTATTTAAGGATTAGAGTTAAAAATTGATAATATAAAGAATAGGAAAATATATACGTGGTGCTTATTAATATTGCATTCCTAAATACCAGTTTTTGTCAAAAATATTCTTCAAAATCCACTCCTTTCATCGTATTGTCTCGTAGTATTTATAGACGGTATAATAAAATTTTACTAATATAAGTATTTTTGGTTTTTAAAGCTTTTTTAGTTACTTGAACATTACATAGATATTGTTTAAAAATGTATTTTTAAAGTTGTGATTTTGCCAACAGAAAATCCTAACTTTAAACCCCGGAGGAAAAAAATTCCCGGAAAAATTTACCAAATTAAATTTGGTGGTCATATCGCCTTGCTTTAAAATTAAGAATGTTTTCTTCTTCAAACACTTGTTGTAGAATCGCCCCGTAGAGTTTGTCGGTGTAGTTACTGGACAACTCTGTATGTATGTAGGTAATTTGATTAGGAATTGATGAAAACCTTTGATGGCTCTTCAATTGCGCCTGAACGGTGAGGTTTTATCAGACATATAATAGAGAAGTACCTTCATTTTTAAGTTTTTGATCGTTCTGCTATAAATGGCGCCTAGCTTTTGCGATATCTGTCAAAAATAAAAAGAAAGTTGCCTGATGTAACACAAACTTTAAGAAGTTTTAGGTAAAAGGTGTCCTCTGGCGGTATTTAAAAAAGTACTTCTATCTTAAAAATTCTTTTTAGAATCTGCAAAGCTCAATTTGTGTGCCAAACATCAACTGGATTGGTTAAAAATAAATGCAAGATGGCGAACCACCAAAATAAAAATTAAACTTTGACGGCTTGTAACTCGAAAACGAATGACATTTTGAAAAAAAATTATATGAAGGTCTACACTTATTTTGTCAAGTAGAATTACGTCCTTAAGTTTCGTGATCGATTTTTTAATCACCCTGTATTTCTAACACTACCTAATTAAGTAACATAAACAAGTAATTAAAAGCACATAATATGTTTCCTTTAGCTTGTGGTTTTTAGGAAAAATTAGGGTAAATAAAAAATAATTTTTACAGCATGGTAAAAAAATATTATTTAAAGATTAATAAGCGTTTAAAATAATCGTCGGTAGAGGGCGGTATATCATATGGCAAATTTTTGAGTTCTTAGCTTTTGAGATAAAGCAAAAATTTTAGGAAGTACATTTTTTTTCAAAATGTAAAAAATAAAAAAATACAGTCACCAGAAGTCCATCCGTAGACTCCATCCGTATCCTCAGATTTACATAATAATCGTCTTTTTTCCAAATAACACAAAGTACGGCGTTATACGACACTTGATAGACATGAAAAACCTTATTACCAGGTAGAAAAACCTTATTTGTAAGTACCTTTAAAAAATGACAAGTATTTGAAATAACCAATTTTATTGTAATTAAACAAAAAGGTTAAAAATATCAGACTCCTATAGATTAAAAAAAAAACATTTTTTGAAGGTGGCAGACAATGTTATGTTTTCAATGATACTACTTTCCTGGACTTTGATTATCTTTTATTTTAAACTGGTACACGAGGTTTCCCGAAAACTACTCTTGCGAAACTACGACTTAAACTCTATGCGTTGTTTATCAAACTTTAATTTCTCGCAGTTAGCAACGGCTGCCAAATACAGTCCTGGGCCTCGATTTTCGACTTAGCGAGTAGAAATTTCTGATGGAAAAGTTTCTTCCTTCTCTTTTAAATAACTTTCTTATAATTGTAATAGAAAAGGCAAACAACATACCTTTTCCATTTGAAATTTCTACTCCCTAAGTCAAAAATCTGGGTCCTGAACAAAAAAAAAAACGGAAAGAATTTTGTTTTAATTCAATCCTAAATGACTTTTTGGTTTTTAAGCCGATTTCAATTATCTTTTTGTCCAGTTGTAGCTTCTTCCATTAAGAATACTATTTAGTATGGGGATTGCAAAAATGTTTATAGGATTAGGTGTACTCAATTGGCAACGTCGTACTTGACATGAGTGTCGGTAGGCAAAAAATAAATACCTACGTCGGAAAAAAACTGTTTGTTAGTTTCTTGCACACATTAATGCTAATAATGTTTATCCGAGTTAAAACCACATTTTATTTTCAATATGAATTACTGTATCAATGCGTGCATTTTAATACCAAAGAGATGTGTTTTGGGTACACGAGTATATGCGTTTTATTTACGATCGTTGCAAATCTGAAGAAGCTAGATGCATTTATGAAGAACGTTTTTCTGATCGAAGGCCACCAGCTGGAAGAACATTCGTAGGACACATTCAAAGACTTTTGAACACAGGGAGCGTAATGCCTAGTGGCGTAGCTGGATCAGCAGGGGCCCTGGGGCAAAAAACCAAACTAGAGCCCACAAAAAATAAAAATGTCGAGGAGCAAGATAAAAAATATTATGAACAAAAAGAAAGTCTTCACCTTCATTCTTTATTTACCACATTTGTTTATTTCTTTTCAGTATTTCAGTACTAAGCCCGGAGGCCCTTCTCAATTCCATAGGCCTCCAAGAGCTTGGGGGCCCCGGGACCTTGCCCCGCCTAGCTCCATAGTAACTACGCCACCGCGTGAAGTTGGAATGGAAACCGAAGAACAAATTTTAAATTTAATTGACGAGGAGTCGACACGGAATACCTTCGAGATGTATTGTGATTATTTATACTTTTAACTGTAACTTTATGTGATTTACAAATGTTGATTTTTTCTTTTATGGTGCATTGCATCGTTAAATAAGTGACTGATAATTATAGATATTGGTGGTGTTTATCCCACATATTGGTAAGTTCTGTATTTTTTTTAAATAAATGTAATGAAAGCGTTCGTAATAAATAAAAAATATATTAGCCACAAAAATTACTATACCAACGTAAACAATTCGATAAATCAGTTGGGGACCTCGTGCGCTCGTATTCCTAAATATTGTGTTGCAACGTTGCCGAATGTTGGGGAAAGTTTAATTATTAACGACTTAATTTTCTCTAATGCAAGGAATCACTTCTTAAGGTTTCAAACATTATTTTTCTACTACCCTGTATATTTAAAGAATTTAAAAAACTTGACAAAAATTAAATCCAGTATTAATTACTGTTAATGATATTTAATTTACTTTTAATAGGGTTTAAAAATCTATGTATATGCTGTGCCACATTTCGGGAAAAAAGCTTCTCTGAAACGACCAGCACCTAACAGCATTAGGTATTTCAATTCGCGTCCCCCACGAGCTTAACGAACTGTGTTAAATAAATCCATCAGCCAGATAAAAGGTGAATAAAGAAATTATCAGTCAGAAATCGATTTAGTTTTAGTCCTCGAGATAAAAATACTTATTAATTGGTGCCAGAAAAATGAATGACGCAAAAAATTAAACCGGAACCGGCTTTTAATTTTCCAATATTTAAATGAAATCATGCCACTAATTGGCCCGGCTTGGTTGTTTGATTTATTTATTTTTTTAAAATTTATTGGTAATTGTGGGTAAATATATTATAACTTTTAACAAATATTAAAACTGCTGTTTTAATTATAGAACTCGTATTCGGAAAAGATTTATTTCATTTATTTCTACAAAATATACTACACACGAATAAACTTTAAATTATTTTATTTTGTTAAAAAAATGTTGGTTTAATTATGCCAGGAAAAATAAACAATATGTTATTAAGAACAGGCATTCCTGTCAGCAAGTTTTTATATTTGGCGAAAAATCTAAAGACTTATTTTTGCAAAAAGTAGTGTCTCTTTCTTAAAGTCGGATAAATATTACCTAAAAAGTGCCTTATGGACTTTTTCGTTCTGACGTCCGATTAAAAAAATATATATTTTATTTAACATTGCGGTTGACTTAGATTTGATTATATTTTAATTATTTTTCCAGTAAATATTTAAAGAATTTTAGGCTAAAAATGACTTTTAGAAAGTATATTTTGTAAACGTTACCAAATGAAAAGTTCAGTGAAAAAGTGGTATAAGTAATAATAAGAAAATAACAACTATAACAATTAGAAAAAATATTGTTCCCATTGAGGTAAAAGCTAATTGCTAATAATAAAATTTTAAAAATTATAAAATATATTATTCAAACAAAAATTAAATTCTAAGAGACAATATACATAAAATATAAATATAAATAAAATATTGCTGCACTAATCTCTCATTTTAACAGAAAATGTGACTTGTAGCACTTTTTCCCTGAACCCCTCAAATACAAGGTGGCCAGTACCTAACCGAAAAAATTTAAGGGGTGATTCTACAATGAAAATTAGAAAAAGTTTTCTTTATTCCATATAAACATATGTCCTACACGTCTTACTTTTTAAACTACAGGGTGTTAAATATTTATTAAAAATATTGTTTTTATAATGAATTTTATACCAATTCAAATATTAAAAAAAAAATGTAGGACGACTTCTATGCATAGGAAGACATTTTTTAGCATACAAGAAAAAAAATTACCAGAGTCGTCCATAAGGCGTTTAAGGTAAATATTTAAAAAAGAATAGCCATCTTATTTTTCTGAAATAAAAATATTTTATAAGATTCCCATTTAATTTGGAACAAATTTAACTTTGACTTTTTGACGTGATGGCATCTTATAATAATAATTATTTAAAGCTTGAAGTGCAAGCCAGAGCGCAGAAGAGGCACAATCGTCCCCCGCCTTCGAAATCTGTTTATCTTCTACTTTGAGCGGTCCCCCTGCTATACAATAATACATTTACATGTTTTCGTCAAGTAGGAAGTGCAGTGAAAAGTAAATGTGCTGTAAATTGTAATTTTCTTTTGTTTTCCAAAAGTTGGAAATAAATTGTTAATGCCACATTGTTACTTGTAGTTGATCTGGATAATTTAAGTAAATACCGTACGACGTTATCACGTAAATTCATCGTACGTAAACCGACTTTACAGGCAACCATTTTTTTATGTACGGTTTCTTCGTAAATAAATAAAACCCATTTCTCGGCATGGTAATTTTGTAATTGCTTTTATCAAATTCTGCAGTACCATACCAAGAAATAGTTTCAATTTACTTCTGCGAAAACCGTACTATCAAATAAAAAAAGTCAAGAAAATCAAATTTGTTCCAAACTAAATGGGAATTTTAGAAAATATATTTTTTTACTGGTGTGCCATTTTTGTTTCTTAAAAAATAAAAATGTCCCACACCACGTAGTTAAAAAACTAAGATTTTTTGGACATATGTTTATTTAAAGTTTTTGTTTAGTTTTCATTGTAGACTTACCCGTTAAAATGTGTCGGTTAAGTTAAACCCTGTATAGTTTTGCAAAAAAGAGTGGTTGGCTTTAATATGTGTCTGTCAGACAACCAGCAGAAATACGTAAGTAATTAATATTTTTTATAAATTATGGTGTTTAAGATCCTACTTAATCTAAATTTTACTGTGAGCATAAAAGAAAAAATACCAAAAATTACATATGTTCTATCAGACAGTTCAAGGTTTCAGAAACAAAACAAAAATATCCATAGGACAACTAGTCTCTTGGAAAACCAGTCACTATAATAACTAATAACTAAGGTAAGTTATTATTTTTTCAAATAAATTATGGTGTTTTGGATAGTATTTGATCTAAATTTTACTGTAAGCTTAAAAAAAAATGTACCATGATCTATAAAACAGATTAAAGTTTAAAAAATGTCCGTCGGACAACCCAGTCTCTTGAAAAATCAGTGACTTGGATAACTGAATTGTTGATAATTTCATTGTCCTTGGGATATGTGAATATGGCCTAATTTTTGACAAGTTAGCTAGCTCTGCTGTTAGTGACCCTGCTTTTTGATCGTGGTTGTTTTGGGTTCGAATTTTGTATACATGAGACGTACATCAAGTGGATTTTTCTGGTTTTATTGTTGAAACTGTTTAAAGTGCTCTGCTTATTGCAGATGACAATAATAAGGAAGTAATGATCTATTGTTTATAGTTATTAAATATTACCAAAAAAGTTAATAAAACTAAAAAAATTTTAAAACTGGGACAATAAAAGTTGATTGGCCCATATATTTTGCAAATATGATTGAGATCCCAAAAACCTTGTTTAAACAATAGTGAATAGGCAATTTTGCCATAAAAAATTACTTCTTTAACTACAGCTACTAATTAATAATTTACAAATATGTGCATTTTTTTAATGAACTGCAAAATAAACATTATTTTAATGTAATTATGATTTAAATATTAAATTAATTAATGAAATAAAACAAACCAAGCGTGAAGAAAATATATAGGAATTCTAAATCGCGGCGCCAGATAGGCACATATACTTCATCATTCCAGGTTTTGTGGTCGTATCCAGACGGATATTAGATATCGCAGGCCACCGTTATCGTTTCTGACGAAACGGATTGGCGGAAGTATTGATGTTACAAAGTACGCATGCCCATCACAATAACGCGTTTTCCCTCTCCTCTCTATTCCCCTATCAGCCGTGATGTAATGGTGTTTTTCATTTTCCAACCTGCTTGGCACATACATATGAGAAATGAAGGAAAATATGGGTCGATTCTGTTTTGTCAGGTTAAAAGAAGTGGTCGATTTGTGATTGATTATAGTTAAAAGATAGCAATGAGTTTTTAAGCACGTATTTTTCACTCCTGTTAAATATCTCTTGTTTTCTAATGTTAAGTCTTTTTTTCTATAAAAAAATTTTGAATTAGCTTTTAAGGGATTTTAAGGGACTTTGAGTATAAAAATACAAAAATAAATTTACAGTATTATTTTTATCACTATAAAATACCTGAAAATGTACTACTAAAAAAATATATTCATACTATCTATAAAACCACATAGCTAATACTGTGTGTGTAATGTTGTGTTATATAGTACCGATGTAAAACCACTGGTCTCGATGGATTGACAATGTTATAACCTGCGCGAAACAAAAGTTACATTTCTTGGGCGAAAAAAGCTGGTTTGTGCGGAAGCTAGTTGAGGGTAAACGCACATAGCGCCAAACAAACTATCCGCATTATCAGAAGAAATTTGTCGACGGCGCGGCGTCCTGGTTTTCTGTTCGAAGTACGGTAGCTAATGAGCGTTGCGGTCAGACCGCGGACAAAGGGTACGGGGTGCCGATGTTTGTATTTTGCCACGGCTTTTAAAGTGCGCATGTTCGTCCACCCATTCATCTGTTTACTGCGCGAGGTCGTAAAAATCTGAAAAATGCTTCTTGCCACGGCGGGTCTAAATGTAGGTTATCTATGTGTAAAACCGAATAGCTAGCATCCTTTTTTGATAAATAATAATATGTATCCATATTTCCTAACTGCAAGAAAAAATACTGGGTGTTTCCTAACTACGGTAAGAAACTGAAGGAGGTGACTTTTTATGCCTTTTAATAAAAAGAAGTTATATACAAATGTCGGACTTGCTTCATTTCTGAGAAGTTGAAGTTTTTAAAAAAGTTCATATTTTTTAAATGTTTTTAAAATTCTTTAATTGATTTACCTGAAATTTGGTAGCCCTATTTATTATAATGCCCTTCTAAAGCTCTTCCTAGATTAAAATTATTGGGTCCAGTGGCATCTGAGTAGGCAACACAGCCAATATTATTTAGGAAAAAAAAGTACGCCTTTTTTTTAATTAGACAAGACTAAAAGTTACATTTATATTTGCTTAATAGGAGAAAAAATAAAAAGTCTACAAAAAGTCAGGGGCGTACTATTTTCTCTCATTATATTGGCTGTCTTACCCACTGAAACGCCACTGGACTCAATATCAATATATCTAGGTAGAGGTTTAGAAACGCATTATAACATTTAATAAGCGTACCAAATTTCATGTAGATGGGTTAAAGGATTTTTAAATATTTAAAAAATATCGACTTTTCAATAACTTCATCTCTCTGTATCTTAGAGATGAAGCAAGTGTATTAAAGTTAATAAGAACTTTTTTCATATAAATACATAAGGAATCACTATCCTAAGTTTTGTACCCTAGCTACAGAAACACCCTGTATATACTGTCTTCCAGGACTGGTGTTTTACAAGAGGACAGAACCCAAAATTTTTGAATTTTGTACCTTTATTTGGAAAAACTGGACTTATATTTCAAAATTAATAAATACAAAATTTTAGCCTAATTAGTCGTACTGGGCAAGTAGATAGAGTACAATTTAAAATATAGAAAATAACCAACAGTAAATTACTTTTATAAAATATAAAAATAAGTGATGTTGTAGAGACATAAATTTTATATCAAAATTCAAAACAATAAAAAAAAAATGTTTTTTAAAATTATCTTACCTACTTCATTTTTGGACATAAAATCCAATTTTCTAAAATATTTGTTTAAACATTTTCTCTTTTATTTTAAAGTATAAACGTACTTTACTCTTGGTCATTTATAATATTTATAGATATAGCTTATAACTATATGTTTCCGATTCGAGTAAAATTTTGTATTTTTAGTTTTAGACCATGCGACCAGTTTTTTTAAAATGCCTCTTTAAAATTCAAAAATGTTCAATCCATTATTTTCTTGTATCACCTATCCTGGGACATACTGTAAAACTGATATAGTTTATAAGAACCTTAGTCGAATACCTAGTCAAATTTTTTAAAAGTGTATTTTTATAACTATTTATTAGAGACCGCGATTATATGCATTTGCATGTTGATTTGCATATTTTAGCCATTTTTAGAAGTAATAGCATATTTTCAATAAAGTATGGTTATGATGCATAATCTCGATACATTTTTAATATTTTTCGAGTGCAGGGGGTGGCCTGGAGCTTGATTTAAAAAAAAACATAATCATCAAGAAAAAACATGAGTAGCCAATGGTTTTGTAGCTGCTGAAGACCTTTTTTTGGGGGTAGGATTTATAGTTTTGGCCACCTAAGGAACTTTCGTCCTGGTTAAAAGAGATGTAAGTTCACCAGTGAAATTATTTGAAATGTAAATATTTAAATACTTTTTCTCAAACCTATTTTTGTTGCATATTCTGCCACTTTTCATGCATATTTAATTTATAATATTTGCATGCATATTTCAAGCTTTTACATTGCATATAATCCGGTTCCCTATTAATTACATATAGGTATTAATATGGAAGTATACTGGGTTAGCAAAAAGTACCGCAACTCTTAAATATCTTTTAAACCGCAAAAGGTACGTTTACCAAATTTGAGATCCAAAATGTTTCGGGCTATGTAAAAATGAATCATGGTATAGGTAATGTTACCAGATTTTGCAGTTTTGTTTGTTTTAGTAAGAATATTCCATTGATTTTTATTGTATACAGTATATTCACGGATGGACTTTACAATAGGACAAATGGACCAAATATTTAAATGTTCAAGAAAGTCGTGGATGGCAACTGCTTTTGCTTCTTAAAAACAAGATTTGCGTTAAGAAATTTGTTACAAAGACAAAACTGACAAAAAGATATAATACATTTTTTATGTGAAGAGTTGAAGATATTGAATCCTCATTCAATTTTTTCATAACCTTTATTATTTGACATTTTGCTAAATTATTAAAAATAAAGGCGGTTTTGTCTTGGTTCTTTTTTACATTTTTTGTAAATTTTGGATTCCCTGTAAGAACAAATTTGTCAATATTATTCTTGTTTTTCTAAGAAGCAAAATCTGTTGTCATGCATGACTTCTTTAACGTTTGCAGTTCTGATCCATTTGTTCTACCTTTTGTAAAGTCGATCCGTGGACTTTATAAATTGGCGGGTTAAATTTAGTAAGTTTCTAAATCTCTAATATCTATAGACATGACCTATTACACTTTCACCAAAAGGTGCGTTAGCGTCTTAATATCTTTAAAAGCTAAGGCTGTGATGACCAAAATTCGGTATTTAGATGTCTAACTGAACGGTGATATCAGCACTGTTGCTAGATTTTAATGAAAATGGGATGTTGTCATAAGATATTATTTTAGCAACTACTAGCAATTATAAAATAAAATTTTATAATTTTTTGATTTTACTAGATTTAGCCTGCCTAATTTATTGCGATACAGAAATAACAAGGCATTTGATTAAAGAAAAAAACAGAAGAAAATACGTGTAGAACAAAATTAAGAAATGTGGTAACTCGGCTGACATCACTGTTAAATTCTTCATGTCCAACACCTTTCAGAAACCAAGTTTTGTAGATGCAGCTTAAGTAATTTAAAAGATTCCTAAGAGTTGCAATCCTTGTCACTAAGCCCGTATAGATTTTATTAATTACTGTTAACCAAATTATATACAATAGAGTTGCAAAAAAACCTATACAATATACTTTTAACATAAAAATATTTGACGCGTGCCCTTTGTCCACCCTGTTGTAAAAATATTATCAACATTCTTCCCAAGAAATCCCCAAAAAATATTTTTCATCACATTGGCAACACTGTCACATACATAATGTACACATTTGTGACAATACAAAGCTGAATTTATAAAATTATTGTATATATAACAATGTTGCCAGGTGTCGATGTCCATTCCCCATATTACGTGAAATCAGAGCGGTAATATTCTTGCTTAAGATAATTTAGAAAGCAAACAATTTTAATAAAATTTATCATATTATTTTTATTTTTAAACTAAGTAATGTCATATCTCTCACTTCTGCGGACTAAGAGGAGATTTATTTGACACAAGGCAGTTTTTAAAGATAATCGTCCAACACACAAAACTTAAATTTTGAAATTTTTCCTATGTTATTCGAAAAATAAAAAAATATATATTTAAACCCTTTTTGTAGTTTTTTGATAAAAATAATAAGGTTATTGATTTCTAATAAAAAATAATATAAATAAAGTAGTAGGAATTTTAAAATGAAAATATTATTTAATTTTTTAATATATAATATTATTTCCTATTATTTATGTCATTCACGAAAATGTCATTTCTATATATTCATAAATTTATATTTTTTTATTTTAAATTTAAAAAATAATTTTAATTTTTTGAGTCACCCTGTATTATTTTTATATGTACAATAATATTTTTCCTTGTCATGAACATTATCCACCAAAGTTTCGTCCCTATATATTTATAAATAAAATAATAAAATTGTTGGAATTTATTAAATTTTTAAATAAAAAAAAATATTTTCAATATGTTTTATGTATATCATTTCCTGTTATAAGATAAAATTACTTTTTATTTTATGTAATGCAAATATTTTTCAATTTTTATACTTAAAAATTAAAAAGTTATGATAGTTTATATATTTTTTATTTTTTGTAATTATTTCTTTTGAATCATCCTGTATATATAAATAGTTTTTAAATAAGTATGTATAATTAACGAGTTATTTGTATAAGCTTTTTTAAAAGATTAATTAACGACAAAAATAATTTTTAAACTTTTTTTTAACGGTACTAATTATTTTTGCAACACCCTTTATAAAAGTTATAAATACACTATTTTTCTGATTTTAATAATGTGTATTTTGGTTTATGGTTTATAAAAATATCGTTATTACATAACAAATTAGAAAATTTTTAATTTTTAAACAAATTATTTGTTTTTAACACTTTGCGACACGAAACAGCGGCGTCACAAATATATTCACTCTGCGCGTCGAACATAATAATATTGACTAGGTTATAGTTGTCTCATTTTTTAATTAAATAAGTAATGTATGTCTAATTTACCCTATAATTGTTTATGATAAGATCTTAGTTATCCCATATGTAATGATTTAAAATCAATAATATTTGCTTTTAGCTTAAATTTGTAATTCGATAAATATTGTTTCAATAACTAATACCTACATATTATTTAAACAAACTTTCATCTAATAACAATGAATACTATCATCACATTTTGTTTGTTTTAATTGTTACAAAGGTAAATGAACTTTCCAATATTTATTTGCTTAAGACTTGCAGTTCAATAAAAAGACATTTGCAATCGATAATTTTGTGTGTATTGATAAAGATACTAATCAAGTTTTGAAAATTTTAATCCTCATTTTTGTGTAAAAATCCTTAAGTTTTGTTTGAAGAATTTTGATTTATAGAAAACATTTTATTAGGTTATAATAAATGAATACAATTTTGTCAGTAGTGATATATAATTAGATACAAGTAAATATACACTGATAATTAATTTCAGTCAATAATAACTCAAATAATTAGATTTTTTAGGTAAATTTTAGGTTACTAGTGGCTAAACATTGAAAATGGTAAACTTTTTGATAATTACCTGCCTACATCATACATATTTTCGTGCCTTAAAGCCTTAAACCTGCTTGAGATTTAAAGACAAAAGTTTGTTCTACTCTATGATGCTGAACACAGTTTTTTGTGGAAAGGTGCTGCAAGTAACAAACCCATTTTATGATGCTATTCTGATTATTACATTGCCTAATAATACATCAGTAAGAAATGAAACATATATAAGAAATATGATTCACGAAGATAAAATTCTAATTTTGTATACAGGTCTTCCGAAAAGTTTCAAGTCATGATTATTCTTTATGAGTAAACTACCTTTAATTTTAACTTTTAAGCAAAATTTCATTTTTTTAGCAATACCAATTAAAGTATGGACATTATTAATGACAATTTTTCCACATATATGTAGGTAAAGATGGGTCCATATTTAATTCATTCTAAAAGCGATGCCGCTAAGTACACAAAAAATGATAAAGTAAACAAACCTTTTTGAATGCACCTGATGCGCCTGATTACATATTTTTAGATAAATAATAAAAAATACATTGCTAAAACACGTATCACCTACTTTCAAAACATTCTCCTATTTCGCCTCTGTCCTACTATAAAACCGGTGGCACGTGGCGTGGTACTAGAAACTCGTCGAGTTACATATTTTTTGCTGCAATAAATCATTGTTCACAAAAGGGTTTCTTTACTTTATCATTTTTTGTGTACTTGGCGGCATCGCTTTCAGAATGAATTAAATATGGACCCATCTTTATCAAAAAGTTTCAAAGAACCAGTTTTTGCGATCTCAGGTATTTTACATTTTATAAATAAAATAATAAAAAAACCTTAAAAAATTATATCTAATAATATCACAAATTTCCAATAACTTCAAACCCTTTCATATTTAACATACTTTTTAAGCTGTAAACGAATGTGATAAAATGTAATTACATTTTAAAATAAAGTACCTATTTTAACCAAATTGTGCTGTTTATTAAATCTTTAAATTTTAAATTTTTCAACTATAAACATAATTCTAAATAATGTTCCTAATAAATTTTGCTTAAAATGAATAATAAAGGTACCTACTTTACTCTTGGACAAAATTTATGTTTTTAAAGTTTTTGCGAGTCCTGCATACAAAAACCAAAGACAATTGTAGTTTCACTATAGACTTCCATGACAATGCTAAATTTTTGGCATCAGTTTGGACGCTGGCTTGGCTGAATTTATGAAGCGGCAAATTATACGAACTGTTTAAGTGTGAACTCGATGAATATCCGCTTCATAAATTCAACGAAGCGAGCGTCCAAGCTGATGATCAAAAATTTAGCATTGCAAAAACAAAATTTTCTTCGTATTTTTTACCAAGCAAATGCTTAACAAAGATTACCTTTTTCACAAAAATGTATGTGTTTCTTATTCATTTACAAAGTGTACAATCTCCTTTTTAATACAACAGTAAGATAAATGACCTAATAGTTTTATTTTTTAACGATAAATTTAGATAAATAACTATTTAAGTCATGACTACATGCATAACAGAGCGGTTAAACTTAAGAAAAAATGCATTTAATGTATAGGTTCTTTCTTCATTTTCTATTCAATACACATAACACAACAATCTAATTTTGTACTCCCAAAAAAAAGGCTATACGTAGGCGCCACCTCCGACAAACAACCCATCTTTAAAAGGTCTTTTTGGGCCCCTGGTAGGCAAATACCCTCGTACGGTGTACTTGAGTTGCTAGACAAACCCAGATAAAACAGTGTCTTTAAAGGCAGTAAAATACTTTGTATAATACACCAAGACAGTAGGAATTTTTTTCCTTGTGCTTTACAATATATATAAATATATCTGAATTGGTATAAACGTTATTATAAAAAACAATATATTTTTTTAATTTTAAACACTAAGACTTTTGGGACCATTGAGCCGTCACACAGGGGGAGCATATGATGTGGGCGAGGTACTCGAGTTGCTGTGACATGCCAGATGAATTAGTTAGCTAGAAAATTATTGTAGAGTTCCTAGACGGTAATAAACACAACACCCCATGCAAATAAAATATCTTGTAAAACGGAATGCTATATATAATTTTTTGTATTTCGAGTTATTTTATTGGCTATGTACTTATGATAGTCCCTATGTAGTCTTGGGTTTACTAAAGAAATCTAAAAAAAGGACTTGCTTACCAGAACTAACTACATTCGTAAAGTGTGTATTAGTCTTGGGTTTAGTTAAGGAATTAAAGTGTAGGATTTGCCACCAGTGAATTAACCATTTGTAAAACGTAAAACTTTTTTAATTACGCTGTCTTTCGCCGTACATACCTGCTTTACTGGGTCCTCGCGTCTAGCAACTCACCTATTTCCGTTCTGAAATTCAACAATCTTAATCTGTTTTATCTGGGTTCGTCTAGCAACTCCGGCGTACACCGTACGAGGGTATTTGACCCACCACCAGGGGCCCAAAAAGACCTTTTAAAGATGGGGTTGTTTGTCGGAGGTGGCGCCTACGTATAGCCGTTTTTTTGGGAGTCCAAAATTAGATTGTTGTGTTATGTGTATTGAATAGAAAATGAAGAAAGAACCTGTGCACTACATGCACTTTTTCGGCGTTCTAATCCGCTCTTGTTATGCACATGTAGTCATGGCTTAAATAGTTATTTCTTATCTAAATATATATCGTTAAAAAAATGAAACTATTAGGTCATTTATCTTACTGTTGTATTAAAAAGGAGATTGTACACTTTGTAAACGAATGAGAAACACATACATTTTTGTGAAAAAGGTAATCTTTGTTAAGCATTTGCTTGGTAAAAAATACGAAGAAAATTTTGTTTTTGCAATGCTAAATTTTTGATCATCAGCTTGGACGCTCGCTTCGTTGAATTTATGAAGCGGATATTCATCGAGTTCACACTTTAAACAGTTCGTATAATTTGCCGCTTCATAAATTCAGCCAAGCCAGCGTCCAAACTGATGCCAAAAATTTAGCATTGTCATGGAAGTCTATAGTGAAACTACAATTGTCTTTGGTTTTGTATGCAGGACCTCGCAAAAACTTTAAAAACATAAATTTTTGTCCAAGAGTAAAGTAGGTACCTTTATTTTTCATTTTAAGCAAAATTTATTAGGAACATTATTTAGAATTATGTTTATAGTTGAAAAATTTAAAATTTAAAGATTTAATAAACAGCACAATTTGGGTTAAAATAGGTACTTTATTTTAAAATGTAATTACATTTTATCACATTCGTTTACAGCTTAAAGCAGTAAATATGAAAGGGTTTGAAGTTATTGGAAATTTGTGATATTATTAGATATATGTTATAATTTTTAAGGTTTTTTTATTATTTTATTTATAAAATGTAAAATACCTGAGATCGCAAAAACTGGTTCTTTGAAACTTTTTGATAAAGATGGGTCCATATTTAATTCATTCTGAAAGCGATGCCGCCAAGTACACAAAAATGATAAAGTAAAGAAACCCTTTTGTGAACAATGATTTATTGCAGCAAAAAATATTTAACTCGACGAGTTTCTAGTACCACGCCACGTGCCACCGGTTTTATAGTAGGACAGAGGCGAAATAGGAGAATGTTTTGAAAGTAGGTGATACACGTGTTTTAGCAATGTATTTTTATTATTTATCTAAAATATATGTTAGCCGGGTTATGTGCATTCGAAAAGGTTTGTTTTACTTTATCATTTTTTGTGTACTTAGCGGCATCGCTTTTCAGAATGAATTAAATATGGACCCAGCAACCTTTGCATCAGAAAACATTTTTGTCGTCCATAAGGGTTTAGGGTAAATAATTTTTCAAGAAAAAATGGTACATCACTGCATTTTTCTAAAATAACATTATGTTTTAAAATTTACATTTAGTTTGAAACAAATTTTGATCTTGACTTTTTTATTTGATGTACGGCATGGCCACTTCGTATCGCCTCTATCAAATTCTGCAGTAAAAAGGCACCTTTGTTATTTATTCTTTAATTAGATAGGGATTTGACCGCATGCCCAAAAATGGTTGTAATTTATTTACGTAAAAACTGTACATTAAATAATAAAACTAAATGAAAATTTTATAAATTATTTTTATTTAAAAAATGCAGTGGCGTACCATTTTTTTCTTGAAAAATATTTACCCCACAAACCTTTTATGGACGACATTGGCTTTTTTCTTTTTTGGTACGTATGTCAAAATATGTCTTTGATGTATAGGAGACGAACCGCATTTTTTTTTTTTTTGAATACTTATCTAAATTGGTATAAAAGTTATTATTAAAAACAATATTAAAAAAAAATTAAATCCCCGTAGAAAATTAAGACGTTTAGAATATATGTACTGGGTGTCAAGTTATAAATTTTCACCCCTTTAACTTTTTTATTTTTTATGTTCAAAATAAATAATTACATCAGTTTGTTGGGTTAGTTCTGTAGTTTGTAAACCAATATTTAGTTTTTTAATATGTATAAAAATATACAGGGTAGGACAAAAGTATGATTTTTTTAATGGAACACCCTGTATATTATATCACTAATAAAAATATATTTTAAAGAGCTTTAAAAAATACTGCATTTAATATATATATCTATCTTCATTAATTACGAAAATATGGTCATGGAATCTAAAGAATAAGTGTATATTTCTATTGTGTAGGTAGGTTATATTACGAAAATAATTGCCCAATAATTTTATTTATGGCCATATTTCCAAAACCATTAAAGATAGACGCATTAAATATGGTATTTTTGTAACGCCCTTTAACTTATTTTTTAAATGTTGACTCAATAAACAGAGTTTTCCATTAAAAAAAAATCATACTTTTTGTCGTACCCTGTCTATCTTAAGACAAAAAATCTGTTGAAAGATTATTATTATTATTCAAAAAATTTTACGTTTCCTGTTGCTGGGTTAATTTGAGACCCCACGCGCCTCCTAACGTTACAATTTCGACCAATATGTATATCAAACTGCGGAAAGTTCAGGGAGTCGAAACAGAAGTATTATTTGTCCCCGACAAAAGATAATAAGACATTACATTTTTGTGTGAAGTATAAACAGCCAATTTGCAATATAGAATCATCCTGATAAAATGGTGTTTTTATTTCTTTTGCATGTTAAAAAATAAAAAGTTGGGAAATGTAGGTTTATTAAGTTTCTAATTCTAATGGAAATAAACAATCATTTTTATCAGAATTCATGCCATGATCAAAACTACTTGAGATAGGTAGGTATATAAAGTATGGATTTTTTTAACGGTTTTAAAAGATCTTTTTAACGATAAAAAAATATGGGATGTTCCATTTAAAAAATATACTTTTCCTGTACCCTGTATATCCAAGGAGATAATAATAATCTGATTACTAATTCGGAAACTACAGAATTAGTCTAACAAACTGATATTTTTAGTTATTTTGTGCGATCAAAAATAAAAAAGTTAAAAAGGGGGTGTAAATTTATAACTTGGCACCCGGTAAGTACTATGTTCATTATGTAGGGTATAAAGTTTTTACCTAATTTTCATTGTAGAATCACATCTTAAAGTTCATCTGCTAAGTTACTTAACACCCTGTATAATTAAATAGGTTATATTAAATAAAAATGTTTAGATATTTCCAAATTTTATGTCGTCTATTACAATAAAATTTAATTTAGGAAGTGTATGCGATTTATTAAGCAAACAGTTTACACTTGAGAATGGACAGAGATAGTACTGCCCGAAACGTTGTGTGAATAAATTAATAAAGACAATGGAAGTCCGAAATTCTTCTTTTACTACTAAATCATTGTCTTTCACATTCAGACAGAAGTAAAACTATTGTTTTAAAGCACAAATATTAGCCGTAGTTTGTTTTCTTGTTTAATCAATAGTTGCTGTAAAATGCACTGACAAAACACTAAAAAATTAAAGGTAGGATCAAAAACCGCAATTTTTTATGCTTACAATCTATTAAAAAGTTTTTTTATAAATATGTTAACTTGAACACGTATTTTAAATTATCTTACATAGCAACATAACTCTTAAAAAATATATCAAATGTATAATAATTTCAGGTAAGCGCTATATTACCACATGTAAGTATCCAATATTCTCGTAAATACATTTTATCAGTTGGAAATAAAGTAGATAAGGAATTATTCAAGTTCCAAGAATGTTATGGGTGTATTATCTTTGATACTTTGGGCGCCATGATGTTTATAACAAAATTAAATCAAGACTTTAGTGAGTAATTTTATTTTTGTAAATTACTTTAACTTTAAAGTAGGCGCGCGGTGGTTAAATTGACACCCAGTCTTGTCAATTTTGTAATTACTTTGAAATTTTTTACAATTACAAAAATATCTCTAGGTACCATCCTAAAACCTCGTCAGGTATGCTTATAACAAAAAACTTAAAAAACACCATTTATTCAAAAATTTTACGTTTCCTGCCGCTGGGTCAATTTGATCCCCACGCGCCTCCTAACGTTACAATTTCGACCAATATGTATATCAAGCTGAGGAAAGTTCAGGAGTCGGGACAGAAGTATAATTTGTCCCCGACAAAAAGATAATAAGACATTACATTTTTGTGTGAAGTATATACAGCCAAATTCCAAACATCATATTATACAGGGTGTCCGGAAATTTCGTTCGTATATTTTAAGGGGTGATTCTACACAGAAATGTATGAAAAAAAGGTTTATATAAACATATGTCCTAAACGTCTTAGTTTTTGAACTACAGGGTGTTAAAAATTTTAAAACAATTGTGTTTTTTTATAATAACTTTTAAACCAATTTAGATATTTTAAACACATTTGGGGGACGCCTCCTATGCACCAAAAGACATTTTTTGGCATACAAGAAAACTTTTTTACCAGTGTTGTTTCTAAAGGGTTTAAGGTAAATATTTAAATTCCTAATATTTATATTACTTAGCATTGCCACTCTAAAAGTTCTATTTCTGTTATTTCATTTTTGTTAGATAAATATGATGTTAATGACTATGCAAACCACTAAATGGTATTCATACCTAACTTTTGTGACATTATCACAAATTATCAGAATATCTGATAATTTGTAACATTATTATTACTTAAAATCACTTTTATAAGATACAGAAACTTTAAAAATATATTATAAATTAGATTTTGCAAAATTAAACATTTTTAAAATATTTTGGGATTACAATCATATAGGTGTTTTATTTTTGTGTTTGATGTCTGTCTTTTTTTTGTGACCTGGGTAGGTACATAAAAATTTATGTTGTTTTAATAACAGTAATTTCCAATATTTTTAATTTCGTAGAACACACACTGGCTTATTTTTTGACTCATACTTAATTGTTTTCCTGCTCTTATCACTTTAATACAATAAAAACACTACTACCAAAACGGTTAACACATCAATATTCGAATCACGGAATTCTTAAATAAATGGCCGCCATCTTGAAAATAAACAATACGTTTTGCTTTATCATTAAAAAAAAGAGATATTGTTGTAGCACTAACATATAAAATAAAAATGGTTGCTTCCATTCAAGACTTTAAAAATTTCCAATTGTCTCTTACATTAAAAACTAAAATTACGAAACGGAACTGATTTTTTAAAGAAAATGAAATATGGCTGTGAAAGCAAAAATAGGTAATTTTTTGATGTTTACGGTCTTACTTAGCAATAAAAATTAAAGCAGAAATATAACTGGTACTTGTTTTTTGAAAGAAACACCCTTTATGATATATTATGAAAAGGGGAATTTTTATTTTAAATAAGGTAAAAAAATGTCTCTTTAATTCTGGTGTAAAATGTTTAATAGTTTCTTTTAAAAACTAAAATATTAGGTATGGGAGGTAAAGATGGGTCCACATTTAATTAATTTTGATGAAGTGATGCCGCCAAGTACACAAAAAATGATAAAGTAAAGAAACCCTTTTGTAATTTATTGCATCAAACAATATTTAACCCGACGAGTTTCAAGTACCACACCATGTGCCACCAGTTTTATAGTAGGAGAGAGGCGAAATAAGATAATGTTTTGTAAGTAGGTGATACGTATTTTAGCAATGTAATTTTTATTATTTATCCAAAAATATGTAATCAGGCTCTGTCCGAGGCTATGTGCATTCGAAAAGGTTTGTTTACTTTATCATTTTTTGTGTACTTGGCGGCATCGCTTTCAGAATGAAATAAATATGGACCCATCTATAACAGCATCCTGGGTCACTTGGTATGGTATTACATATTATGCCCATTGTTATATTATTTATGTTGAAAACATCGTTTGGTTCAATAGTTATTAAATGTAACGTGGAATATACTATGTATATTAAATAAAATAAATCACGTTATTTTAAATTCAATGTTGATAAAGGTACTTTCAGATTTAGATTTTGGCGCAAATTTATTTGAAAACTTGTTAAAATTATTTATTGGTAATTTTTATGTAAAAAATGATAACCCTTATTAAAATGTAGTATTTATCATAAAAATAGCAATATAAAATAATGCATTACGCACAGAAATTCCCACTTACCCACGTTTTTCAAAACGTATTTACAAAAATATATACTTGTAAATTTTTTGTACCTCTTGTGTCTAGAGTGATAATTATCCACTTTCGCTACTTATACGGTCACACACAGTTTTAACTGTGTGAACAGAGCACAACTAATTTAGTTTTTTCTAGTAAAAGTTGTAACTATTTTGTTAAAGCGTATTTGTAAAATTTAACTGGATTTAGAATTTTTATTTAACTGCCAACCTTATTTAGAACATGTAAAAACTATTTTTATAGATATAAACCAGAATTGGGTGGTATTTAAATACTCAGTATTCTGAATAGTATTCAGAATACATTTTCCCGGTATTTGAATAGTATTCGAATACATTTGTGTGTTTGGTATTCGGTATTCGGCAGAATACTTTTTGGTAAGTATTCGGGATTCTGTATTCGAATACTTTTTTGAGTATTTGATACCGGCGTTCCAAGTATTCGAATACCGGAATGTGTAAGCAGTATTCGAATACCAAAATTGTCACGGGTAGAATACCAAAAGGAAACAAAAAGTAGGGAAAAATAAGGTGAAGACCCTTTTTTTGCTGCTCAAATTTAAAATCATTGCTTTTTTTTTCTAGTATTCGAATCTTTTTTTCAGTAATCGAATATCGATCCTGGGTATTCGTAAATACCGAGTATTCGAATCCTCTTTTTCTTGCAAGTATTCAAATATTCGGTATTCGAATACTTTTTTTTCCAGTATTCGTATTGGAATACGATTTTCAGTATTCGACCCAACTCTGATAAACGATGCATTAGATGTCTCATTGTATTCAACTTTTTCTGGATATGGATTTAAAAAATACAGTCATTTTTAATAAGCGCATCAAAACAAATAAATACTTAAACCGATGTATTGTTAAAAATTATAGTTATATTTTCTAACTATAATAAATCTTCAGTTTATTATTCACGAAAAACTTGGTCCTCAGTATTTCTTATAGTCCTCAGTTGGGCTCCTGTCTATGCTATTTACAAAAAATCCCTTGACCAATAATTTTAAAGGCATATTTCCACTTACTTTAACATCTGCATATAGACAATATTATAATCACTTATAAACAGTATATGAGAGACAACAGTTTTTTGGTCAGACTTTACTTAATTAAAAATACTATTGTTATCATAGTCAAGATAAAATGAGACGATTTTCTTAAAACCAGGATATCAGTGTTTCAGAATTTGATGCGTTAACTAATAAATTTGACTACGCAACAAAAACTGTTAAATAATAGAATAATATAGAACTAAAACGTTAAAGACTTAAACGATGTTCAGTATGGTGGTCCGGATGCCAATGTTTTTCTTGTTTTAACAAACAGTCGAATCAATGAAGGATTTTTATATATTTTTAATGTTAAGTATTTAAAATTGGAAAGCTCTTAGAGGGGAAATATTTATATGTGATTTTAAATAATTTAAATATTATTTATACAGGTTGTCTACAAACTTAAAGGGGTGATTTTCCAACAAGAAGAAAAACTTTTTATGAACAGTATGAACATATATATTCAATACAATGCAATATTCAGAATTACGTAAGAGGTTTTTTAATGTTTTGACCCCCCCTCACCCTCTGGGTAGATTTGGTGGGATTTGTTTAAAACCTTCCTCCACCCATCTCCCAATCTCAAGTGAGATTTCTTGCACAGTTTCTTAAACCGAAATTGATTTTGTGTTCTGGTTAGTTTAAATTTTGAGCTAAAAAAATCCAGATTACCAGATAAAATATTTTTTCCATTTTTATCCAAAACCTTTTTTCCTGTTTCTAGCGGTAGAAAAATTATGTTATATTTGCACGGAGCCCTCCTCCATCCACAGTGATATTAATTGAGATTAAACTCGACCCCTCCCCCTCTAAATGCCTCAAGTAATTTATGGACGCCCCCTTAGTTTGCTTTTTACTCAATTAATCTTTTACAAAGATATTAATTTTGATTTAAAGAATAGATAAATATAAAGAAGCGGTAGAAATGACTATGCCAAGAAATGTTTTGTATTTATTTACACGAAAACCGTATATTAAATAAAAAAGAATCAAGTAAATAAATAAGTTTAAAACTTAACAGGAATTTAATAAAGTATTTTTTATTTTAGGAAAACGCAGTGGCGTACAATTCTTTTTGAAAAATATTGTATTTACTGTATATACCTCACGCACGACACTGGTAAAAATTATTGCTTTTTTATTAGTTAAAAATGTTTTTTTATAATTAGGAGACTTCCATTCAATGACCTAAAAATACCTGAACTGGTATAAGAGTTATGGTTAAAAAACGATTTATTTTTTAAAATTTAAACATCCTGTAGTTCCAAAATACAAGATTTTTTTTTCTTATTTTTTGATAAAGAATCACTCCTTAAAGTTTGTCGGTAGAGATTTTGGACAGCCTGTATAAATAACATATACCTAAACGAAATGCCCAAGGATTGGGTAAAGGTATTAACTTTTTATTTTAGGAATATAAAGTATTGTCCGGAGCTATAAAATGGTGTGGACCTTTCTATTAACTTTTTCCCAAGATGGCGCTCAGTAGCTATCTTGAAAATTTTAACTAATAATTTTACCCTAAAATAAAGCATTTACGGATCAATTTTATTTCCTAAAGTTTTGGTTAATCAAAAACTCGAGAACCCGAAACGGTCGAGTTTTTTTAAATTATTGTCCACGAAACTATTTGCCAAATCAATCTTACAAAAAATATTTGGGTAGTTTAATCAATTTAAATTTGTAGGTCGAGTGGTATACGGCTAGATTATTTCCTGAAAACTTACATTTAGCCAAAAACACAGAATTTTACTGATAATAATGTTTGACATTTTTTTCAATTTTGACAACTAGTTCGAATGACAGCAATTTATTCTCAGTGGTTTATTCACTTATCTAAATAAAATTTAGCCGAAAAATGGTGGTTTCTGATTGGTTTTATTTTCTATTGAGGGAAATAATCAAGTTTATGAAGTGATAATAATTAATGTTTCCAGATTAATATTACTAAGCGTTATTATAGTACTATAAAACTATTTTTAAAATTTGTTAATGAAATACATAAAACATATCTATTAGTGATTGTAAATGCACATCCGCAATTAAAACTATTTCGTCCAATAGCACTTTAGAAATTCAAAGCTAATGCATTATGATGATCGTGTCACCGAAGCTCTTGGCAGGATTAAGTGACCAAGGCCCACTTGGATTGATTCACGGCCGGCGGAGAACAATAGAACGTCGGCCGGTCGTCGTTTGTCATGGTTTGTCAGCGCCGCCGATGATGGATGGCCCTTTTGGTTAGAAGCGGTCTAGATAAGAGCGGTTCGAACAAATGAATAATATATTTGCAAATGATTATTAGTCCCTAAATTGAAAGCTAAAAATATTTGGTTAAATTAATTGTAATTTTAATTTTCTTATGTATATCACTTATCTGTCCGAAGAGTTTCATTTCAAAATGTAATCCCCAAAGCAAAAGAGTTATTATCATTAAAATTTTTCTTAGCAAAAATAAAATCACTTTTAAAACCTTTTAGGGGTGTTCCTTTTGACGAGCCTACCACTAATATCTATTTATTCCGCCATTAATGAAAGCGGTGCTTTAAACCAGTGTGTCAATGTCAAATGTTTCGGGTTTCGGACCGGGCGAACGCGTCACTTTTTTGTCGGACAAGTTTACCACAATGTTTTACATGAAATTTTTAAGCATTGTACCAAAAATGGTAAGGGTTACGTCATGAGGCTCAAACACATGTTTTGGGT
Organism: Listronotus bonariensis; assembly: GCA_014170235.1. Taxonomy (NCBI): domain Eukaryota; kingdom Metazoa; phylum Arthropoda; class Insecta; order Coleoptera; family Curculionidae; genus Listronotus; species Listronotus bonariensis. The sequence continues at coordinate 50,849 of JACEGR010006724.1, forward strand.
ATCGGGACTAGGCGGAACACGTGATTATAAACCTCATAAAGTCAGACAAAAAAAGTGACGCGTTCGCCCAGTCCGACACCTGAAACATTTGACATTGACAGGCTGGGTTAAAGCACAGCTTCCATATATGGCGGTACGAAAATTCGTGGTAGACTTGTCAAACGGAACTTCCCTAAAGAAGTTTTAAAAAGTGTTCTTATCAGGAAGTCCATTTCATTACTGGTCCAGGGACTACAACATGATATAAAATTTTGACAATTTGAAATTTTATATTTGTAGGTTTACCAACCTACTGTTGTGATAACCAACACATGTAATTACTTTTAATCAAGTCATTCGAATAACAGACCCCAGTCAAGTTAGTTGACCAAAATTGTTTTCCTTGCAAAAAAATAGAGTTCCACAATATATTATCAGAATGATCGCCAAAAAATGGTGACTAACTAGGGAAATATAACTCGTAATAGAATTCTCTGATACAAAAAGTAGAAAAGTGACGAATTCTGCAAAAGTGAGCAATTCTATTATTTCATCCATTTTTTTGCCTAATAGTATTGTTATTTGGCTGCAAAATATTTTTAAGATAAAGATGTTGTACTGGATGTACTTGAGTTGGTGGACGGTAGAAAGTTAGTAACAAAATAATGAATTTGGACTGCCAACTTGCTAGAAAATGGAAAACTAATTGCAAGACTTCAAAAAGGAGGAAGTTCCCAATTCCAGGGTGTCCCATTTTGGTTGTCCCTTATGGGAAACTTGGAAACCATAAGAGATATTAAAAATCCGATACCCCATCCTCGAGCTCTTTTTGGAGAAAACATTTATGGTAAAAACAGATCATCGCTATCGCGAAGCGTTTCAGAGATACAGGGTGATTCTCGATTTTTTCACTTTTGAAAAGGTCCTGTAGCTTTGTTGTTATTACAGATACGAGAAAACTAATTGCACATTATAAAGACACTTTTTTCCGTAGAATCCAGTGGCGTAGCCAAAAAATTTTTTGAGCTGTCATTTTTGACATATGACCCAAACATGTTTTTTTTTATTAGGGACACCCTATAAATGATTAGGTAATTAAATTGCTTGTTTTTTCTGATTAAAATAATATATCATAGTAGGTGGTTTAATAAATTTTTACGTCAAATATTGGAAAAATTATGATTTTAAAGACGCATTGCGGCTTCTATCTGTTTTTTAAATTGTTTTATATTTTTGTTTTAAAAGGAATCTGTCATCCCTTAGCTCAGGAGACATTTCCGTAGAAAAAAAACAAAAAATTAGTTTACAACAACAATAATAAACAAGTTATATTAATTAAACTTAAAAATTTATCAAGTTTTTTTAATTTTTGATTTTTATTTTTTTATTTTTTATGAATTCTCCATGTCAACTTTACCAATAGAGCAAAAAAACAAAAAAAAAATTTAAAGTCAAAAAAAAATCGAAAAATTTTGACACACCCTGTATAACTTTGATTTTTATTTTTTTATACAACATTATCATACTAATACAGTACCAAAATTTTTTTGCTTCAAATTCATAAATAAGGACGCTATGAATTTTTAAATTTAAACATAAAAATAATTATTTTTAATTTTTTGGGACACACTGTATCATTTATATATATAATAATAATATTCTTCCTTATCATATATATTATCCACCATAATTTCATCCTTATATATTCATAAATAAAATTGTAGGAAATTTTTAAAGTTAAAAATAAAAAAAAATCATTTTAATTTTTGAGACACCCTGTATCATTTTTTTATGTATAATAATATTTCTCACCATCACATTTATCAAATACCAAAATTTCATCCCTTTATTTTCATAAATAAAATTGTAGGAAATTTTTAAATTTTAAAATAAAAAAAATATATTTTAATTTTTTGAGACACCGTGTATCATTTTATTATGCGTATTAATAATCTTCTACATCATATATATTATTTACCAAAATTTCATACTTATATATTTATAAATAAAGTGGTAGGAAATTTTTAAATTTTAAAATAAAAAAATGCGTCTTTAAAATCATAATTTTTCCAATATTTGACGTAAAAAATTTATTAAACCACCTACTATGATATATTATTTTAATCAGAAAAAACAAGCAATTTAATTACCTAATCATTTATAGGGTGTCCCTAATAAAAAAAAACATGTTTGGGTCATATGTCAAAAATGACAGCTCAAAAAATTTTTTGGCTACGCCACTGGATTCTACGGAAAAAGTGTCTTTATAATGTGCAATTAGTTTTCTCGTATCTGTAATAACAACAAAGCTACAGGGCCTTTTTCAAAAGTGAAAAAATCGAGAATCACCCTGTATCTCTGAAACGCTTCGCGATAGCGATGATCTGTTTTTACCATAAATGTTTTCTCCAAAAAGAGCTCGAGGATGAGGGCATCAGATTTTTAATATCTCTTATGGTTTCAAGTTTCCCATAAGGGACAACCAAAATGGGACACCCTGTATATTACGCAATTACTCCGGCGTTTGTGGACCGATTTTAAAAATTCTTTTTTATTTAAGAGAGTGCACTTTCGTACGTTGTTCTTGCGGCAAAGCTGGCTCTAGATATAGGTATATGCTAAAATAATAAAGAAAACAAAAGAGATCAGGTCAGATTTAGAATCGACAACTTTGAAAACAATTGGGGTAAAATGTACCATTTTCAGCGAACTTTAAGAGGCACTAGTAGTGTTTTTAGTGTATGTTTATCGATTTAGTAAATAGTGATATAAATAAACTAAAAAGCGAAAAATATTAATTTCAAAAAAAATTATAATAAACATACTTTAAAAAATAAATAAAACTCATTAAAAAGTTAAAAATTATAAAAAAAATAGTCTGGTAATAACATATGTGCTAAACTACCCAATGTTAATAACTAAATAAACAGAAGTTGTTTATACTTTAATACCATATGTTATTACCCGACTTCTTTTTCCTTATTATTTTAAACTTTTTAGTAATTTTTATTAATTTTTCTGAAGCTCGTTTTATTTTGTTTTTTTATATATTTTTCGATAGAAAATAACGTCCTAAAGTTTGTCGGTAAAGTTACTTCTATATATCTAAGAAATCTTTTTTTTTATTTTTTTTTTTTTGCTAAGGGTAAAGTAATGTGGATATATTATGTAGACAAGCTCTTGGTTCTCAATAATAAATGAGAAAATGTAAAGAAACATTTTGGGTTTTAGTTAAACAAAGGCCAACAGAGTCTACCAAGGTAAAGAACAGGTGTAATTTAAGACAATGTCAATAAAAATGAATTAACCCTGAGTCTTTATTATGGTCCTGTTTGTTTTTCATGTGGGCTAAAATTAAAAGCCCTCTTTGGTGTCTTTTTATAAAGGTGCATTCAAACTCGTCCACAGGTCGGCTATTCTCCAATCTCGAATAAGTGTAACGTTCGACATCCATAATATGTCGCATAAAAAACCGGATTTTTAAGCGACATTACGCTGATCACGAATTCGACACTGTGAAGTCAGATTAAAGAATAGATCCGCCGAAGTCTATTAAAGTATAATGTAATTTAATGTTTAGCAACCAAGATATAAAACCGCCAAAGGGGTCAAAAGTGTAATTGTTTATTATTTTTCGTTTTTTTTTATTATTTTATGTTTTGATAACCTTTCTTGTAAACACAATTTTTACAACGATTCAGTTTTTAATAAAATTTGTGGTACTAGTCAAAGGGTTAATAGATTTGGGAAACCGTTGAAATAGTAAGTAAATTTTATTCAGAACTACAGAATGTTGTTAAGAACAATTTGGAGCCATTTCTACATCAAAAAATATAAACAAGAGTTCAAAAATGTTTTCCAGACACAGGGATTTCCAGATAAGCATTTTATTAAAAGTACTCGGTCTTTTGTTAATATCTTTAATATCTCTTATCCGATTTTAATAAAATTCGGATGTCCTATTTGTAGAGTTAAAAGGCTTATTATTATTAAACTCTTTAAATTTAATTTAAATCCAGTGGTGTTTCGAGCGGACCTCCACAAATATTTCTGACTAAAGAATGTACGCCACTGACTTTTGTGAAAGTTTTATATTTTAATTAGGCAAGTAAAAATGCAATATTTCATTTTTTTTTGTTATTTTGCTGAGTTTTTGAGAAATAAAATATTTGCCTAATTTTATATCCATGGCCCACCCAAAAACGGGGAATATTTTTAAAATTCCTAATTTAAAAAATAATAATAATTTAAATGTTAATGGTATTTCCCTTAGTGTATGTTATAAAATAATTTATTAGAAGAAATAAAACTAATTAAAAAAAATCATTTGTTTTTGCGTAGTAGGGGGCTATAAAACTATGTCGATTTTAAAGATCAAACTATCTGAAAATTAGGATACCTACTTTTCTATTCTTTATCGGAGCAAACTCTTTAATAGTGTCACGTGGACATATTATGAAGGTTGTTACTCTGTGGCAGACACGGGCCAAATCTGGTTCGCGAAAATCCGTAAAAAATAACGCACTTGCATAAATTGGTAATCTTAGTAAAGTATTCTATTTAAAAATAGCAAAGTTAAAAGCATTTTCGGTTAAACCGAATGTGCCACATTAAATCTGAAACATCAGAAATTTGCATCCTATCCAACCATACATGTGACCAAAATTTCAAAATTGTGTAATACTTCTCAAAAAAATTACAGGCTTACGAGTTATTTTGTGAACAGTGCCGTATTAACCATTAGGCTGACTAGGCTACAGCCTAGGGCTCCATGAAAAAAATAGGTACGCAGACAGGGGAGTAATAGGCGCTAGACAGGGGTGTTTTGTAAAAAGTTTAGGTTAAGTGGGGATATTTGGTGACTAAATAGGCGCAAGTAGACGTGAAAAGAAGGAATTCCCTTTTTTTGCTCTTTAAAATGTTTTTTTGATGGAAAATAGGCGCCCTGGGAATTCTAGCCTAGGGCGCTTCAAGCAGTTAATACGGCCCTGTTTGTGAACACCCGGTATATGTAAGGCCATTAGGAAATTTAGAACTCACGAAATTTTCTAAAAGAAACTGGAGTAATCTTATTCTAAGATTCGAATAGGAAGCTACCTTCACCCATCTTTTTACCGGATAAAAACTGTTTTATATTAAATATAATATTTGAACAACGGCATTGCCCTGAGGTGGTCTAAAAGAATTAGGTCAATGCTATGACCAATTAAAAACAAGTAAGCTTAAAAATTTTGAGTGATCCTGTATAATGTCTTTTTTTATTGTACATGACAGTACTAATATATTAGTACATTTGGTTTCTTCGATTTTATAAATAAAGCTGTGGCAAATGTTTAAATTTTAAACTTAAAAAAAAGTTTTTGGTACATTTTGTATTATTTAAAATATATATTTTATTAAGTAGCATACTTACGTATTTAAACACATAGGGGTTGACATTATATAAGGTGTGTCAAAAATTTAAGGTTACTTTTTTAAATTAAATATGGCCTTGACATATTTTTTTCGGCAACCCTATGAAGATACCTTTGTTTAAATACTATCTTTAATATAAAAGTTTATATTCGGTAAACAGATGGGTGAAGGTCGCCTCCTATTCGGATCTCGTACTATCTAGATAGCGGTAAAATTTTCTATACAAAAATATTTGGTACGTACTTTATTATTGAAATACTTTTTGTGATTTTAATTTGGATAGGTACTTATATTCAAATTTTAAAACTATTTTATACATTGTTTTAAAGAAGTAATGTAATGGTCAATTACCCTCATAGGACTTATCAAACTGGCTGTCCTGGGTCCAAGTTGAATAATACGAATAACAAGTGTATCTTATAAAAAAACTTTCGTTGTTCGACGGTAGGATATAATCGTACCGTTCATATCGTACTAAAAAGCATAATTCAGTGAATACTGAATATTAATAAAATATTAAAGAAATAGGTTCTTTGACATAAAGGTTAAAGATTTTGGTATACGTTCTTAAAATAAGAACCTATTATTTTAAAGAAAATTCATTAATATTTTGATAGAAACATTTAATATTTCTTTTGTTTAAAATCTTAAAACTTATATTTAAGATATTAAAGAGCTTAAATCATAAATCTTTAGGTTCTTATTTCTTGATTCTGATATTCTTAAAATAATACTAAGGATATTTTAATTTAAAGAATTTCTTTTACATTAAAGACATAAATTAAAGTATTTTTTCTCCCAGTTTAAGAACCACTATTATTTTAAAGTAAGAAATAAATCTTGGTTTAAAAGCACAACTATTCAAAAAGAATGCATATTTTTAAAACCTTGTATTTGCTTAAAACAAGACAGTTTTTTTTTCTGTGTGTAGATTTTATTACTAATATACTATTCAACACAACAAATAAAACAACACAAAGGAATAAATAACTTAAGACACTCATTATGTTAATTATCTATGTCAGAAATAGGTTAATTTAGCTTAGTATACTAGTGTACCAGTATCTAAAATTATAGAGTTAGTTTTTTAAAACACTGTATGTAAATATGATTATTTTACAAAGTGGACTATTTTGGACGTGCCCAACTTTATTTTGGTCAGAAACGTTCTATGGCCCGTGGTAAGGTACACAGACCTCTTTACCATCTTTTCAAAATGTATGTTTATATAGCGGAATATTGTTCTTTTAGTAAAACGCATTTTGGGCTCTTGAGCTCTTATAATTTAAAAGCTCTTTTCTGTTGTACTGACCGCGATGAGTTGTAACT
>JACEGR010006725.1:0-57562 GCA_014170235.1 Listronotus bonariensis
GTGCATGTAAAGAAGGTGACACCTTGATTTTTTATGGACCACCGCGAAAGTACACCCTTTCAAATAAAAAAGAACTTTTTAAATTAGTCCACAAATGACGGAGTTTTCGCATAACATAAACACAGAAAACAAAACATACAGGCGAAATAATTTCTTCTTCTTTTTAAGGTCGGTTAAAAATAGGTAAAATAAATAGGATAAAATAAAAAAGAGTTTTTTTAAGGGTCGTTAAAAATAAATTGGGACTATAAAAATTTTAAAATAAAATAAAATTAAAATTTTTACATGCTGCATCAAAGAAATTCCAACTAAACCAAACTTAAAACCTGATCGCAATTGTGGTTTTAACTGTATTGTCAATGACCCATCGCCACAATATTAAACAATTAAATTGTAATGGTGGCATTTTATTGATCAAAGTAATTTTAACCACTGTACTAAAACCTAACGTTTGGAATGTAATACGGCGATTTAGCGAATATTGCTATTTTAATTAAAACATGGTGGTTATAGGTAGGAAAAATATACTAGCTAAAATCTTGGCTTCATTGTAAAATTGGTTTTGTTATATACCTATAGAAAAGTATATTTTCTAACTAGTACTAAAAGTGTTACTTTTCCGCACAAGACTGTAGTTGACCGAACGACACGTAGCGCAGTTTGGTTAAGCAGTCAAGTGCAAAAAGGCATTTTTGGCAAGTGTTAGGAACGCTATTTCTTTATGAGCGTAAGAAAAACATAAAAACCAGAGGAAAAAAATCAAGTCAAAAAAGGATGTGTGCCTTATAAATAATCCTTCGCTTACAGAGAGGCTTTTTTCTTTTGCTCATCCTCGGCCTGTGGGGGATGTATCGTTTTTTATAGGTACTCTATGGCTTCGACTCTAAGGAATTGTCCAGTATACGGTTCCCAACAGAGAAACTCGTGGTGCCGCATGTATGCATCTTTATACAGTCTAACTCGACAGGCCCCGGAGTGCCCACTTTGTTCGTTCTTTTATCCCTAGTGTTTCTAGATGGTGGAACCTGCTGCCTGTAGAGGTCTTTCCTATCCCCCTCGTATTTATGTTCCGTGTCAACAAACTCCCTCTTACCTCGCTTAAGACATCCACAGCATTGGTGTGGGCTCTGAGCACAATAATTGCGCTTGACCAGAGTCTGACTCCTGGATCTGTGATTTTTTCAAATGATTTTTGTTGCTTTCTATGTTATACTAAAGTCCTTAAAGAGTTTTTGTTATTTAAGTATAACTGTTATTAATGTTAATAGTATTCTATATTTGGGAAACTTATTCCATATTTAGCTACCTTTATCATTTTTAGTTTTTTTATCTTAATTTAAAATCATCAATGTAACTTAAAATAAAAAAATAAAGGACCAATACAGGTTGTCCGAAAAGGTAAGGTCAAAAATAATATGGGTGATAGAGTAAGCCAAATAAATGTTAGTGCTTCATTTTAAATGGCTGTTTAGTAAGTCAAGACTATACAGGGTGAGACATTTATTTTTCATCTTACGTATGCATTTTTGACACAGGTGACAAATTTAACATTTTGCTTTAACCTGATCTTTTTCTGCAAAAAGATAAACTTTATTTAAATCGATATCTTGAACCGTTTTTCATAAAGTCGCATTTAAGTCCAGATATACCAGCATTTTGTATTATTATTTATTTATTTTTTGAGAAAATCATTAATAGGTGGCAAAATGACTAAAAATGGTGTTTATAAGCCTATTTACCTCTGTAATACAAATAAAGACCGTGTTTTGTAATTTTACCATATTTTAATGATTTTTTTAAACATTGATTTTTAATTATTACATTAAAAATGCTGGTATGTCTAGAAATAAAATGCGATTTTATAAAAAACGGTCCAAGATATTAGTTTAAATAAAGTATAACCTTTTGTAAAAAAAAAGATAAAGGAATAAAACGGTCAAAACAAAATGTTAAATTTGATACCTGTACCAAAAATGCATACATGAAATAAAAGAAGTCTTACCCTGTTTAATCTCGACTTAAAGTTTATGAAAATCCTTTATTGTGACTCGCTAATATATGGTTCGATATTTTTGTACATTTCCGCACTGGTGCGGTAAAGTAGCGCGGAAAAATAACTCTTTAAGAACTAAATGCGTGCAAAAAGTAATTTTTTCGCAAGAAAGGAAACTTTGAGAATGGATTGTCGCCACCGCAGCAACAACTAAATTTGTTTCAACTCGTTTTGACATTTTGTTGAAATATTTTTTTGTTGCTACAACAATGACTGAACTTATTGGAATAATATAAACTTTTTGGAAACATCAAACATAAACAAAAAACTTCTTATTGTTGCTTTGGTGGATACGTAACTTTTAAACAAGCAGGACCTTTTTAGAAAAAGGCACTTTTTTGTAAAGTTGATGATTAAACAGCTTTTCCTTTTTTCTTCAACAAAAAAGCGAAGATACGCTGTACTTTATTTTAGGATTCATTGTTTAATAATATATTATTTTCCTATCTACCCCTGTAACAAAGCCCACTGTGACCTGAAAGCAGAAGGGGTGAAATAGCTATTCTCCGATATCAGCCATTTCCGGTAAATGTCAATTATAATGTTGCAGGAGGCTTTCTAATTGCAGGAGACTGTTCTGGTGCCAAAGCACGACGACAATCTCATTTTGCATTCGCTGTAATTAGAGATCCGAGATTGCACCGACTACGAAATGCATTATTGCGGAGTGACAACTGCCGATATCCTGGTAATAGAAGAACTCCTGCCTAATTACTAACATTGCTCAAATATTTTTTTCCCCGACTGTAAAAAAGTGTGTTTTTTTAATCGTTAACATAAAGTTAAAGTACTCTACATAAAGTTTTTAAAAAAGTAACTTTTTTTAACACTTCGAAGCTTTCTTTCACACTTTGAATTAGTTTTTGTTTCAATGCCTACTTCAAAAACTTAAATATCAATTTATGCAATGTAACAGTAAACGCGACATCAACTGAACCAAACGGTCAAGTTACCTTTGATTTCGTCATTATTTCTTTTAGTTTATATGTCATTAGTTTTAAAATTGGACAGTTTGCAAATAAATTTAATAGTAATATCACATTTGGATGACCAAGAAAATGAAAAGTAATTTATACTCTTTTAGTATTATTTCTACAAGTAAGTTTATACAATTTTCCAACATTAAATAATAAATGCGTAGTTATAAAGAGGATAATTTTGTCTTTAAAAAAATAAAAAACTATGATTTTTTGTTGCAATATAATGACAAAAATTAAAATTAATAAGTTTAGATAAATAAAACATGTGTAAACTGGTATTTTGGGAAATTTTTATACGGTCGTGGAATAGTATATTACATTACAAGTGTGGAAAATGACTAATTTTACACGAGTGGAAATATTGTAGCACGAGGCGTTAGCCGAGTGCGACAAACCCACGAGTGTAAGAAAGTCATTTTCACGCGAGTACTGTACACTTTTTTCCTACGACCACCAATTATTCACCAAAAAATAAATAAATTAAAGTTTGTCTGTTCAGAAAAAATAAAAAACAATTGAGAACTTTGCAACACTAGGGTGATATTTACTTTGCAACACTAGTGTGATATATACTTTTCCTCACTGCTATATTATACTGTTTTGACAATATTTTTACATCGAAAATCACCTACCTAGAAGCATTATATAACTTTTATCATTTTGGAATTTAAAAAGGCCCTCACTTAATAAAAATTGTATGGTTTTGTTAGGTCATAACGCTAATAGTTTAATACGGTTTTCTGCTATTATAAGTGTTTTTTAAAAATTATCGATTCTTACATATTTTAGACACTCTTCTAAATAAAACGTAAGTGGTGCATATCCAAAATATTCCGTTTTTAAAAAATATCAGTAAATAAACTTACGGGACCGGGGAGTGAAAAGGGGTGCTGGGTGGGGTAAAATTGGTAAAACGAGTTAATGAAACTGAACATCACATATAAAATTAAGTAAAAATAACAGTTTTTCCTCATATTTTTAAGAAAAAATATGAAAATTGTAAATGCATAACCTAAAGTCCTAAAAGTAAGGAAAAAACGACTACCAAACGTCAGTTACCATGCAAAATATGGAAAGCATTTGGCAACGTCGGAAGGGTCTGATTCTATTTATGAATGGATAGAAGAAAGTGGATTCATAAAGTGTGTATTAGCCTTAGGTTTAATTAGGGATTAAAAAAAGATTTAACTAGTTTTTGAGTACACGAAGAAAGAGAGGAAGGAATTTGATCTATAGGCTTCTTTTCTCTGGCGCTTTAGGTCGAACGGTCAAGCGGCAAGGCTGCCTCTATAAAGTACGTGCTCAAAGGTAGAAGGGAGATTTTTAATTTGATCTACTTACCTGACAACACTGTGCCAGTCAGTGAAAGTTGTTTTTTGTGGTTATGTCTATTTTTGTTTATGTTTTTATTTTTTCGTAAATTTTAATAAATATAAAATAAGATGATTTTCGCTAATTTGGGTTCTACCGTTTAAGGTAAATAAAAAGTTTTTTTACTGTCACTACAATAAATATGTCACTTGCAAAACCAATAGCAGTTTTTAGAATGACATCATAATATGTATCACACCAGTGTTGTAAAGTACTTTGCAACACTAGTGCTGTAAAGTACTTTGCAACACTAGTGTGATATAACGCATTTTCTATGCATGAAATCAGTGTGCTATTTGCTATTTTCACAAGTGGTCGTAGGAAAAAATATATTATGTAACACATGCACTTGTTACACAAATTCCTATTGTTTTTGTAAAAGAAATTTAAAAACACATTTTTTTTTTAAACTGACTATTTCACTTAAGTGTTTTACATTGTCATCAACGTCATAGCAACATTCTGTTTTCTTTTGGCAAAACTTCTACCTGCTCATACCTTGATAAAACCAACATGGTGGTATTTCAGCGATAAAACCAAAACCATATTTTTGCGTAAAATTATTTGAAATAATTTCAAAAATTTCATTTTCGCGTCAAAATTTTCGTGCAATGACGTTTCAAATGTCACTTTTTGAAAGTATTTTAAAACCTTCTCAAGGGAACCTTTCGAAAAGGATTGACAGTTTATATGTCAAATGTGTTCTTATGGTGGTTTTGGTTATAACAATAAAATGAAAATATAAAAGAAGCTGATGTAACATTTTAGCATTCATAACAAAATTACTAAATTTTTGAAATAAAATAGTTTTACTTTTGCTGTAAATGCCTTTAAATTGTAAGTGGCGTCATGAAATGAAATAATTTTGAAAGCATTCATGTTTGGGGCTTTATAAACAGTGACGTAAATGACAAAATCGTTGGTTTAAAATTATTGTAAAATTTTTTACGGCAAAGTATGGTTTTAGTTACGTTAAAGTAAAAAAGTGAAAAAAACTATTGTTGATTTATACAGTGCTTGTCTAAATTTAGAACCCGCCCCCTCCTAACTTCTGAATTGTTTAGTATTTTTTTATGAAAATTTGAGGACTTAAGTAAGACAACATAAACCAAAATTTAGACAGAAAATGACAAATACAAAAGTCAAACTGACGGCTGGGCGCCATTTTGAAACGAAAAATTAAATAGAAAAGGGGGTCTTGTGGCACATCATTTTAAAACTTCTGACGAGTATTTTATAACCCCAGAATAAAATTAAATACCTTTACCTACTACACAATGGCCGTTCTTTAAACATTGCCTGAATACCTCATTTAGATAGCCGTATTTCCGAATCTAATAAAGTTAGATACGCATAATGTGGTATTTTTTAAAGCTCTTTTAAGGATACATTTAATGGTTATTTATATTGGTGATACTATACAGTGTTGGGCAAAAAGTATAGATTTTTTTAATAAAGCACCCTGTATATTCAATCACCAATAAAAATATATCTAAAAACCTTTAGGAAAATACCAAATTAGGTATATAACTTTATTAGTTTTGGAGATATGGCCATCAAAATCAGGTATTAAGGTAATTTTCAAAGACTCGCCATTTTTTGGGTGGTAAAGGTATTCCCTTTAGATTCTGGGGTTATAAAGAGTTTTTTATGTTTTATTTGTTTTCTGGGAGATTAAATTTAAACAAAATATTATTTGGCTTTTCTCCAGAATAAAATTTAAAAGTTTATTTAACATTTTAAGAAAATTAAAACTTTTATACATTTTATGAAGAACTATTCTGCTCTTACATAATATATTTTTTTTTCAGTTTTCTAACAAGTTTTTAGGTAAACTGTTTACCACATTTTTGGTAAACTATTTACCACATTTTTGAGACGCAACCATTGGCCCAGTTCTTGTCTGGCGTCTTGTTAAGATTTTATTTTATTGCATTAAAATGATTTCAACCGAGTGCCAATGAACCTTTGTTTATAGATTGAAAGCTTTGTATTGTAAGTAACTTAATATTGAATATTTCATTATTTTATTTCTTTTAAAGCAATAATAACTTTTATTATATTATGTAAAAGCAGAATAGTTCTTCATAATGTATAAAAGTTTTAATTTTCTTAAAATGTTAAATAAACTTTTAAATTTTATTCTGGAGAAAAGCCAAATAATATTTTGTTTAAATTTAATCTCCCAGAAAACAAATAAAATATAAAATACTTTATTATATGGCTAAACATTTTTTACTATTCTTTTTATCTGGTTAAGATACCTAATAGGTGTATCTTTTACCAGTTAATTTTATCAAAAGTAATGTCAAACTCTAAAATGTCCACCAGACATTTTATCTTTAATTTTTTTAGTTTTCTAACAAGTTTATAAGTTTTTAGGTAAACTGTTTACCACATTTTTGGTAAACTATTTACCACATTTTGAGACGCAACCATTGACCCAGTTCTCGTCTGGCGTCTTGTTAAGATTTTATTTTACTGCTTTGTATGTAAGTAACTTAATATTGAATATTTTATTGTTTTATTTCTTTTAAAGCAATAATAACTTTTATTATATTATGTAAGAGCAGAATAGTTCTTCATAATGTATAAAAGTTTTAATTTTCTTAAAATGTTAAATAAACTTTTAAATTTTATTCTGGAGAAAAGCCAAATAATATTTTGTTTAAATATAAAGAGTTTGTCAGGAGCTTTAAAATGATGTTCCAGAAGACCCCCTTTTCCATTAAATTCCCTTTCTATAATGACTCCCAGCTGTCATTTTCACATTTATATCTGTCATTTCTTGTCTAAAATTTGGTTTATTTTGTCTTACTAAAGTTCTTAAATTTTTATGAACAATTACCAAACAATTTAAAAGTTAGGAGGGGAGGGGTCCTAAATTTAGACAAGCACTGTATGTAAATTAAATGTTAAACACTTACTTGTAATTTTCGTAAAATAGTTTTGTTGAATATTATTGAAAAAAATATTTTTGGGCAAAATATTTCACGTTTTATTCAAGTTTGTTGCTAAAGAATGAAATTTCCATACAATTAAAATATTTTGCCGGAGAAATTTTCTTTCTTATGATATTATACATGGTGATTCAAAAATTCATTACTAAACTTTAGAGGGGTGATTCTACTAGACAAAATAAGGGTAGAGCTTCATATAAATTGTATTCGAAATGTCATTCGTTTTCGAGTTACAATCCGTCAAAGTTCAATTTTTATTTTGGTTTTTCGCCATATTGCATATTTTATTTTTTAACCAATCCAGTTGATATTTGGCACACAAATCAAGCTTTGTAGATTCTAAAGTTTTAAGACAAAAGTACTTTTTTAAATACTCGAGGGCACTTTACCTAAAACTTAAAATGTATTTACATCATAACCTTTTTAAGCGCCATTTTGTAGACAATCAAAAACAAGGTACTCTTTATTAAATTCGATAAACCTTACCATTTAGGCACCAATAGACATCAAAGTTTTTATAAATTTCAATCAAATTACCTACATATATACAGGGTGTCCACTAACTCAACCGACAAACTTAACCAAACGATTATACAACAAAAAATAACAAAAAAACTTTATATAAACATATGTCCTAAACATCTTAGTTTTTGAACAAGGTGTGTTAAATATTAAAAAAAAAATTTTTTTGTTTAAATTTAAACACACCGTAGTTGGTGTGGACACGCTACACCCAATGGTTTTATTATTTGTCTGATCAGAATAACCGATTGATAAGAAGATTGGTAAAATCGGGTAGCTGGGACTTGCCGAATTATGTTTTAGCTTTTAGTACAACAAAACCGTTTAACATATTTTTTTACATACCATATTTATTAAAGTCAGTGACAATTTAAAAGCAATTGCAAATTAAAAAAAAACAAAAATGATTTGACAGGATGCTCAGCAGACTAAAATAATGAACCAATTAGAGTAAATAAAAATACGAATTTACACATGTTAAAATCAATTGAAATATAATCTTCTAAAAGCAACAAACAAACCCTCCATTTTATATAATTTCAACCTAATGGAAAATAACATGTCAGGCCGCGCTTTGATGTATCGAAAATTAAAGGGAACGAGAGAGATAGACGTAGGCGCTTGAAAAGTTATGGAAGCATAAAGACCGACGAGTGATTGAAGACGGATGTGGGGGCGCTTGATTGGTTTTATTTGGGGGTGTGCCCATCAATCAAATTCTGCCTTGTTGCTACATTAGGGATTTTTTCAAATTTTAATTGGGTTTTTGTGATAATATTACCTTCACATAGTCGTGTAAGCGACATAAAAACAGAGGTTTAAACTAAAAGACTACACACTTTTAACTTGAAATAATTTAATAAATTTATACGAGTTTTTTTTTTTTTTGCTTGTACTGGTCAATTGGTAATTTTAATGGGGCGCTTAAATAAAAAAAATATAATTATTTTAATTAGACATTATTTGCTTAAATCAAAATATATGCTTTAAATTATTAAATAAAAGGTACGCTTTAAATTGTTAAATAAAACAATATTTTCGGTAAGAGAACTTTTTGTTTTAAAGACTCAACCAATGACTGGAAATGCCCGATATGTTGAATAACGGCCCCACCTAGTTCGCCCATCATTTAAGATTTTTTTTCTCCAAACTAAAACATTTTTTAGGCTATTGAACCATATAAGGGAAAATGGCCTTAAATGACATATTTTATAAATTTTTGCCTATATTTAAAAGATAATAATAATGCGATTTATTATTATAAATTTTAAACTGCCTTTTATAACTTGTTCTTACTCATTACTCAAGCCAAGGTTCACCTTATCCAGCATAGAAAAAATATAACGACTATTTTTTATAATGTCTCAAAGTATGTCATTTAAGGCATGGCGTCAAATAAAATAACACAATAGTTTAGGTTAAAATGGCATATATCTTTTATGTTTTACCCATCTATTATTGATCTGTAATACCTTAGAAACGGAATATGTTAGGGTAGCAATAATACCTGCAATCACACCTAGGGCATTATAAGCGGGCATTATGATAATGCCCGCTTATAATGTCCTAATGCGCTAATATGGAAATTTTATTGCTTATCCAATTTTATTTCTCTCACAATAAAGATTAAGTTTATACAAACATATGTATTAAAATAAAATCAATAACTTACCAGTTCCTAAAAATATGCCATTAAAACGGTTTCGGTTATTTGAAGAATTGCGTTCGCATCTTTCCAAATACCAAATATGCCATACTCCCGATCATACAGTTGCCTTGATTTAACTGGCAAAAGATTTTCGGTCGCTTTTATGGCCTTTTCTCGTATATTTTGTGGAATTTCTTTCATTTTGAGAAAATCGTTAAATAAAAAATGCCAACTGACTAACTGATAGAAACAGCAAAGTCAAACTTAACACCAGTCATTATCTACTTACGTATACAGGTCCAGGTGCAACTTATTTTTTATATTGCGAATAAATAATGTAATTAGTCATTGAAAAACTCTTTTTGGGTAAAACATAAAGCATTGTATGCACCACGGGCTTTACTGGACTATAATGCCCATCAGGTCGAAATCTAGCCTTCGACCTTCAGGGCATTACAGTCCTAGTAACGCCCTTGATACATAAATAGCTATTATGAAATAATATTAAAACTTGCTTATGTTAAAAACATTACACATTTGGAATGTGGTAAGGTAGGTAAAAATCTTAAATGTTTTTTAATATAATAACAAATTGCACGGAAAAGATTAAAAGCATTTAGCAAGGGCTCACGTTAAACAACCTTGGCAAATAGATTTCATTTTATATTTACCAACCATAAAAAAAGTTTTTTACGTTACCGAACACGTTAAAATAATTTTTCATTTTACTCTTATTACAGGTATGTCATTTTACCCAAAAACGACAATTTAGCAAACATGATTACATTTGAGAGAATAAATAATTATTGTGTTTCAATAGATAAATAACAAAACTATGTAATGCAAATTCTTAAGTACTTAGAAAAACACAAAATTTTGCATGACAGGCAGTATGGATTTCGCCACAAAAGATCTACAGCAGATCTTCTTTCCTTCGTATCACACTGTTGGAATAAGTCTCTTGAGTTTCTAGGTGAATCCCAGATCGCTGCTCTTGATATATCCAAAGCTTTTGACCAGGTCTGGCATGCCGCACTTCTTAATAAACTTCCCTCCTATGGTCTTTCAACTAAACTCTGTACTTGGCTCTCTAGTTATCTATCTGATCGACGTATATCAGTTATTGTGGGCGGCCATTCTTCAAGCTTTCACCAAGTAAATGCTGGAGTCCCTCAGGGCTCAGTTCTGGCACCAACATTGTTTCTTCTTCACATCAACGACCGTCTCTCGTCCACAACTAATTCCATTCATAGTTTTGCCGACGATAGTACCCTTCACTCCAATTTTCAGGTTCCCAAACCCATCACTAAACCTGACTTGGAAAACAAACGCACAGCAATGCAGATATTTCTTTCGCAGGATCTTAATTTAATATTGGATTGGGGCGCCAAAAATCTCGTCCATTTTAATACATCCAAAACACAATCATGTTCCTTGTCGCGAGAAGAGTCATCAAATACTCATCCTCTACTTATGAGCGGCCAAGTTTTACAGAGCAAAGACACCTTCAATCTTGTGGGCGTCACATTTAAAAGTAACCTTAACTGGCATAAACACATTGTATCTATAGGCCCGGCAGCTTCAAAAAGCTTGGATTTCTCTTTCGAGCTAAAAAGTATTTTTCCGTTTCTAATTTATACACTTTATATGTGTCTCAAATCCGACCATGGAATATTGTTCTCATATCTGGGGCATGGCGTCCCCCACAACCCTAAGCATTCTTGATTCTATTCAAAGAAGAGCTATTCGTCTCATTAATGATCCTTCACTTACAGAAAGACTTTTCTCTCTTGCCCATCGTCGGGCTGTGGGGAATTTATCGCTTTTTTATAGGTACTTCTATGGCTTCTGCTCTGAAGAATTGTCCAGTATAGTTCCTCCACCCGCGGAGGTATCCCTTTCCCCCCAAATCTTTAAGTATTTAAGTCCCGTGTCAACAAACTCCCTCTTACCTTGCTTAAGACACCCACGGTACGTTAGTATTTAGGCTTTAAGCCTTCGTGGTTTGTCCAAAGATTTAAAAAAAACCTCGCAAAAATACACAACCTCTTAATTGATTAGAATTATTTTGCGGTTGGTAAATTGAAAATGAACTTCAAATGTCATGCAAAAAGATATCAGGGACATGCACCTGTATGGTAATTTCAATACTAACAATGATCATATTACATGATCAAAAACGTTTAAGAGTTCGGTGCTAAGGCGGGAAACTCAACAATTATAAAGTTTGTCATTTTACCTAAATATGCCATTTTAGGCCATTTTCCCCAAAGGGTGGTCCAACTTAAACACACGATTTTAATTGTAAATAAAACAAAAGTTTTAAGATAATTCTTTTAATATTTTTAATTATGATAGAAGGACTTATTACAAATGAATCTAAGACGTAATTGAGTTTTCATGTCGTCATGTGCCAAATTATCTTAGTCTTTGTGGATTCGGTAAAATGCAAAATTGTCGCATTTGGACAAGTAAGGATCAAGGGGTGATTATTGAAAAGCTAATGCATTTACAAAAAGTGACTGTTTGGTGCGGTTTATGGGCTGCCTGCAGCGTCATCTGGCTGCAATGTTGGTCTTTATAAGGTCACGACATTCGGTCATATTGCTTTGACGTGTTATGACGTCACATCACCCATTTTTCGGCCATGTTGTTCAGTGCCGGAGATATACAGTTTATTGTATTAGTAGAACAACCGTTAACACAACAGTTTTTAATTGTTATTAAGTTGTAAATTCCTTAATTTAAATAAAAACATTTGGAATTACATCTTTCAACAAATATCGCTTCCAAAACAATGCAAAATGAAATGCGCAAATTCTAGACGCCACTGGATTGATATTCAGCTTTGATTTTTACCCAGTCTTGCCAACTTTTCTCCGAGAAGTGCCCTTCCTTGCGTCCCCGACCTCGAACCGCCTAAAAGTTGAGGATATGTCGCAACCTTATAAATATAAACTAACCTTGATCTGGCTGTACTGTACATCTTCAAAAATGAGGGGTGAGCCAAGCAGTTATCATGATTCTTGTAGCCATAAATTAAGAATATGAATCTGGACGATATGTGGTTTCAAAAGGATGGTACCACTTACCACACAGCCAATGAAACAATGGGTCTTTTACTCGAGAAATTTAATTTCCTGTCGTGGCGATGTTAATTTGCACCCATGATCATGTTTGAACATCTTTAAACCTATTTCTTTAAAGAGGAATGAAAATAAAAGTGTCAGTGAGCCAACAAGAGTTCAAGACAGACCAAAAGGATAAGATAATTCGGCAAAATAAGTGCATTGAACCTTAATTATGTCTCAGAGTCATTGAAAAATATGGACCATCGGATAGAGATATACCACCGATGCAGTGGCGAGCATTTAGCCGATATTTTGTTTCACACGTGATTCTCATTGATCCTTCTAATATAATAAAGCTTATAAAAAGAATTTTCTGAAAACGTTTTACATTTTTTGTAATTTTGTTTTTTTGTGATTTTTATTAACATGCTAATTTATTTTTATTATTTAGTAAATTTAACATTTTTTTATGTAGTAGTGCTTTATATTGAGGTAATATTTTTAAAGCTAAAATAGGTGAAATCAAATAACTTAAAAAGGTAATTTTTAATAAGATATTAAGTTAGGCAAGCCAAATGAAAAAAAGGTATTAAAAAATTAAATGTTTGGTCATTATCTGTCATGGCTTTCTATAAAAAAACTTATGGAAAATCCTGATTCTTGGTAAAATCTAAAATAAAAATTCCTACTAATATATAGGGTGACTCTGAAAGGTGCGAAAAAGCTACCCCAGATTCCTAAAGCGAAAGTGGATGGTTTCTGGAGATACAGGGTGTCAAAAATTTATTCTGGTTTTATTTTTTATAAATAATATTGTTAATAATAGGTCTATTGTTAAAACATTCGGTTTAAAGGGGTTTGCGAAGGTAAACAATAAGAATTTCCTATCAATTTTATTGTTAAATTTAGAGGACGTCACCTACGATGTCTTGCACTAATTAAAAAGGTAATAACTTTTTGAGTCACATTGTAAGTAACTTTTTTAAACAATATTTTCTTTAATATACTATTTTACATAAAAAAGGTATACTTGGTAAATGTTGATTTAGGCAGCCGTTTCTGAGGTATCTAGATTTTAAAAATCACTTTTTGTATGGCGAGGTATAATTTATACTGGGTGTTACAGAATTAGATGCTAATTTTTTAGAGTATGAATTCTTACGTGATTTAAAGAAGAAAAGTTTACACAAACCTATGTCCTAAATGGCTTAAATTTTGAGATACAGAGTGGTAATCAAGCTTGTTTTTTTTAACTTTACCACCCTGTATCTCAAAAAATAAGTCTTTTAAGATATAGGTTTATTAAAACTTTTTTTTCACAATCACGTAAAGATTAACACTGTAAAAGATTAGCATTTTATTCTAAAACACACTGAATAGCTTAAATCTGGTCATACGGAAAGGGATTTTTTTAAATTTAGATATCTTAAAAACGGTTGCCTTAATCAACTTTACAAGAATAATTTTATTATGTAAAATATGTTTAAAAATAAGAATTTTTTTAAAGTTACATACAGAGTGGTTCAAAAAAGTTATCTCATTTTGAATTTTTTCAAGATACTTTAGGTGGCGCCCCCTAAAGTTAACAATTAAAATAGATAGCAGATTCTTATTTCTCACCTTCCAAAACACCTTCTAGCCAAATATTTTGACAATACACCTATTATTAACCAAATTACTTTTAGAAAAACAAAACCAGAATAAATATTTTACACCCTGTATTTTCGAAAACTTTTGGACTAAGGTAAGTTGTTTTAGGTCATCATATTTTAGCCTCATGAATCTGTGATACCTTTTTTCCGCACCTTTTAAAAACACTCTGTATATTTTAAAAAAGCTTAAAGGGAGCCTAATAAACATAAATAAAAATATACAGGGTGTTTCATAAGAAAAAACATAAGTAGGGAAATTTTCTCAAAAACGGCTTAACATAAAAAAAAACAAACAATTACATAACAAGATTCTACGGAAAAAACTACACAAATAACCTATCTATAGTTTTTTACCAGCTTTAATAGCAAACGAGTTGAATTAAGTTGTAAAAATACGCAAAATTTGAAAACCACCCTGTAGCCTCGAGATTGATCGCAATACCCATAAACTGTTTTCATTACAGTTGTTTTCTCAAAAAAAAGAAATCAAGAGTGTTATATTAGATTTTTAATATTGAAGATATGTTCTGTGTTTCGGTGGATTCATTTGATGGATGGCAATTGTTTGGGTACACGCCAAAAATTAAATGAAATATATCGAAAAACCAAAAAAAAAATTAACAAGTAAAAAGATAACTAAAAATCGACGTTTCGGTGGCAAGTCTGCCAGCGTTGTCAAGATAAATTAAATAAAAGTAAAAATTAACTATTATTAAGGTATTAAATTTTGAAATTTTTATCTTTTTTATAATATTCTGAGAACGTGTAAATCCATCGAAAATGAAACACCCTGTACAATGTCGAGCTTGAAATAAATCTAGAATCCTTTTTTTTGTATAATAAACAACAATTTTTCGAAAAAAACAGTTGTAATTATTTTCTTTTAAAACTTTAAATCCGTCATCGTATATTCCTGTCTCTAATTAGTAACAAAACCTGCCAAATCAGCACCCGGCAAGTGCTAATTTTCTCGAAAGAGATTAAGTAGGTGATTGTTAATACGTAATTATTCAGGCCGGCCCCATTCTGGACAACCCTTTATTTCGATCAGCAGGAATTCCGCTCACGTTCAACATGAAAGTGCAGGGTTTAATGTCAAACTAAACTTCAACCTATAATTTTGTATGAAAAGAGTATGCAGAGTTAGACTTCATTTGGATATTTCTCTTAAATTATTTAAGGGTTTAAATCTGACGTACGGTGAAATATTTCAAAAACTTTACTTAAATGTTTTTAATAATTAATTTAGTAAACATGAAACCTGTATTTTTTCTAGTTTATTTGTTTTTCGGAAATATAAATTTAAAAATATATAATATTTGGATTTTCTCCAAAATAACCCATTACAGCTAGAGCTATAAACTTTTTTATGTTTTACCCATCTATTATTGATCTGTAATACCTTAGAAACCAAATATGTTATGGTAACAATAATACCTGCTATCACACCTAAGGCATTATAAGCGGGCATATAATGCCCTAATGCGCTAATATGGACATTTTATTGCTTATCCAATTTTATTTCTCTCACAATAAAGATCAAGTTTATACAAAAATAATTTTTCTTTAAACAATACTAAAAATTAAACTTTATTTCCAAAATAAAAATGACAATTTTGAAATGTCCCCGAATACTTGGTCCAGAGAGAGTTCGGACTGTATTTTTCCGACTAAAAATAATAAAGTTTGTTAAACATATGTATTAAAATAAAATCAATAACTTACCAGTTCCTAAAAATATGCCATTAAAACGGTTTTGGTTATTTGAAGAATTGCGTTCGCATCTTTCCAAATACCAAATATGCCATACTCCCGATCATACTGTTGCCTTGATTTAACTGGCAAAAGATTTTCGGTCGCTTTTATGGCCTTTCCTCTTATATTTCTTTCATTACGAGCAAATCGTTAAATAAAAAATGCCAACTGACTAACTGATAGAAACATCAAAGTCAAACTTAACACCAGTCATTATCTACTTACGTATACAGATACAGGTGCAACTTATTTTTTATATTGCGAATAAATAATGTAATAAGTCATTGAAAAACTCTTTTTGGGTAAAACAGAAAGCATTGTATGCACCACGGGCTTTACTGGACTATAATGCCCATCAGATCGAAATCTAGCCCTCGGACCAGAGGCCCTCGGGCTATTTCGACCTTCAGGGCATTATAGTCCTAGTAACGCCCTTGATACATAAATAGCTATATTATATAATTATTAATTATTTTTGTACCAATGGCGTTAAATAGCACTTTTACGCCCGCGGCTGAAAGTAGTTCACCTCTGGGCGTAAAAGTGCTTTACGCCAGAGGTGCAAAAATGTTTTTGTACGACTTGAATTAATATACAAGCATTCTCTGTAGTTAGGAGAAAATTTTCCAGTTTTTAATGTTTTAGATTGTAATCAGTAATACTTTTACCATATGTTTAATTAAATAAATTGTTGTTTTACCAAGTAAAATGAAGCATTATTTAATTTTATTATTGCTTTATAAATGCGGGCGTTTTTGATACTTTTTTGCCCTAGGGCGTAAAAGTGCTATTTTACGCCCTCATTTAGAAATGCAGGCGTTTTTAATACTTTTTTGCCCTAGGGTGTCTGTTTTGATGCTGAAACCCTTACCTCTCCCCCCTAAAAAATCCAAATTTTTTAATTATTTAAATTAAATTATTTTATTATTTGAAATTCCTAATATTCAAGAAAAACCGATTTACAGCGGCGTCCTTTAAGGGCACATATCTCTACAAAGAGGGGCTTTAGGAAAAAAACTTATCACATAATTTTCACGTGTTCTATATGAATCCAAGAGCTTGCCCACATATTCTTGGACACCCTGTATGATAATATTTTATTGTATAATAATTTTACCTTTAAATTCTTTTGAGCCTGTGCCAGAAGAGAAGCAAAAATTTGACTTTCCACAGGGCGTGCGATTTCTTCGTCACTTGAACTTTCACGTTCGTTTCTCCATTCGAGACTGCGCTGACGTCTCATTCCACCAATTTCCTTGTTAGAGGACTTGCCTCGTCGATTCCATGAACCACCTCCTGATCTCTTGTTCATTTTTCTAGCTCATCTGAAACAAAACTTTTGATCAATATAAACCAAATAAATAGTCAGAGTGTCGAAAACAGCTCAGATTCACAATTTTTTAAAAAATTTTGAATGACGGACTACCTTTTAAACCATGTTAATCGCAAATAATTTAAGGACAAATAAAGCTAATAAAATGTTGTTTTTGCAAAAACTTAAGATATTTTTAAAGTTTTTTGTCAAATTTTAGCAATTTGGTTGTGACATTCTATTATCGCAAAGAAAATGGCCAATTTTCTGATGTAGGAAAAACTTTGTTTCTTTTTTTTTAATGGGCCACCATGTTTATTTTTCTACAATCTTAAAATTTAATTTTTTCATTTAACTTTAGCAGTAATTATTTAAAACAATAATAATAGTTATTTATTAGATAAGTGAGTTATATTACATATAAGTCACGCAAGAAAATTTTAATTTTCTTAAGTGACTTCTATGTAATAACTCACGTATCTAATACAAAATTTTATCCAACACTTTCGTATAAATCGTTTTACATATCGAAAATAATTTGAAACGTCATCAATTATTTCTTACTTGTCATTGTCAACACCAGGGCCTCAATTCCACTAAATTGAACTCATTCGTTCGCTGAACGTATTCGTTCCGGGAGCGTATAACCTTCATCTGTTTTTCTTTAACGAACGAATAACCTTCACTTGTTTTTCAAAACAGGCGGTCATAAAACAGAAATCTGTATTACCATCTGACATCTGACAAAATTCAAAGTCATTACATAACCTAAAATTCCTTTAAAGTGAAATTAAAGTTGAAAAAATCGGTTAACTAAGCTATTAAAATCAAAATATACAGTTTAACTGAAATACAAGAAGCAAATAAATAATTAACATGGTCCTCCGCAGCCAGAAAAATCATTTGTAAGCAAAATAGTTCCTAAATCACATAACCTATAACCAAAAAGGGTTCGTGAAGCCGTCTCCTGCAGCTCCGTCGGCGCAAAAGCGAAAAAGAGCGTGAAAGCGGTAGCCTGAAGCTCATTTGGAGTAAAATTAATATGTGAGTTGTCAAAATATAGATTGAAAAGAAAAACTATCAAAAATTACTTATTGCTTTGGAAAAGTAACTAACAAGTTATTGCATATAACTTTTTTACCATCTTCCATTTATACTTTCTAAAGAAGGCCTTTATTGAGTGTTACGTACCTACTTGTACGGAATGTTAGATTAGGACAAAGACTGGAAATGGAGATTAGCAAACTACATTAAAATATTACTTAAGGTAAGTAAACTAAAGTAAACTCATACCTATTTAGAAAAAAAACATTTATGGTAAATTTCTTTTAGTTCAAAAAGGTAATATTTTAAAAATATTTGTCTTATTTATGCAAATTGGGTAATCGTCTCGAAAGTTGGAGCAACCCCATTTTGACCAAATTTGATATACAGGGGCACAGAACTAATAAAAAAGGGGCTGGTTATTTTTTTTTGCTGCTTAATTAAATAGTATGTTCTAATTTACTGTTATATTAAGAATTTTGTGCAAAAAGACGGGGAATATAGTGAGAATAGGAATGTTTTTGATATTGGGCAAAATCATAGTTGCTCCCTTTCAAGAGAATTACTATAAATTGTCAGTACATATCGGTAATTATTATTAGTTGAAATAAATAGGTACCCAAAGATAGCAAAACACATTTGTTACCTGCATGATTTTAAACAAAGAGTACCTAAATTATCAAAACCTTTTATTGCTAGTTGTTTTCTTTTTCATTTAATAATAATAATTTTATTTGTAGGACTCTAGAAGACTATGAATATCCCTTAGGACCATTCCAGAAGACAAAATTGCATAATAGTTCAAGAATCATATCAAATGATCGATAATAATCAAAATAATAATGCCCAACATGACTCACACATAAATTACCAAGCTTTTGTAATTTGTAAAAAATAATAAAAACAATCAATATTATTTTTTTGCCTTTATTTTAATTCTTAGGTTTACAATAAAAAAGTACATTAGAGTATATAAAAGTTGTTTTTATAAACACTAAGTTTTTGTCCTGGAATATTTTTGCAGATAAGCTCTTGAAAATACTCCCAGTTTATATAAAATATATTTCCTAAATAATACACCAGCTTGAAAAACCAATTAAATCCAGACACTTTCTAGTGTTTTCCGTGTAGTACAAATAATTTTACAATCTGGCAGTAACCTAAAAATAAGAAAATACAAATTTCAGGTTTAAATAAGCAAACGTAGGTTTTTCTCTAAACATTAATACGAGTTTAATGAGCATTATTTTAACTTTTAGCATTAGCAGGGTTAACTTAGGACATTGTAGAGTATATAAATTATAAAGAAAGATTAAAAGCCATTAAGTAAAAGAGAATATTGCTCCTATGAAAAGATCATTGGTTTAGGTTAGGTTTAGTTACGTAAGGGTTTTCGAGCTGTGAACTGGTAAAAGGAAGAAGAGACACGAATACAAAAAGTAAAATTGAATATCTTTTTAAAGAAACTGGGACGGTATCTCATGGATAATTGAAATAATTTTATGAAAATATTAGTATACTTTTAATGCAAATTTTACTCACAGTTGCTTTTGTTCTTCCATTTAAAAGAGCAATGAAATAATACCTTTCCATATTCAAGTGCACTCATTTTAAAATTAACAATAGACAAGTTATTAATCAGTGTTTAGGCAAAATTTTATGGGGTATTTTTGTAGGACCTTCTTTGTCTGTTATCTAAACATGGTCTTAAGTTTTGATGCATTTCATGGGGTTCCTGGGTTAGTTGCCTTGTCATTAAAGGACTATATGTTTCTTGCAATCTCTTTTAGAAGCTAAAAATATCAAAATTTTTAAAGGGAAACAAATATAAATATAAGACATTTAAACTCACCTTTTTTCTACCTTACTTGATGCCTCATATTTAGACAAAGAAAACTATCACTAGGTAATAAACCAAAGCATTTTCAATACGTTGTTTACAGTGGAAAACATCATTTTCAACAAATTTAATATTTTTCATAAAACGGTAATAAAATTTTCTAACCTATATCTTTGGTGTATTGTGGGTTAGCTACCTACTGACTGATAGCCTAGTTTACACCGCAAAGATCTTTGGATTCTTTTAAATGAGTTTTAACTTTAGTAATAAAATCAAAATTGGGTATCAAACTTTACTATTTATGAGTTTGCATAGGATGAAAAGTATGCTTGACTTTGACAAATCTGTCATATTTTAAATTTTAATGCGGTGTTGTGCGCCAATTTGTGAAGTTGGCTATGCACGAACGAAAACCTTTTTGTTTTCATAAGAGCCTAGAGGAAATAAAGAAAAAACTAATAAAACGCAAACAAAAAGGCGCTTATGAAAATATGACAGATTTGTCAAAGTCAAGCATACTTTTCATTCTATGCAAACTCATAAATAGTAAAGTTTGATACCCAATTTTGATTTTATTACTAAAGTTAAAACTCATTTAAAAGAATCCAAAGATCTTTGCGGTGTAAACTAGGCCATCAGTCAGTAGGTAGCTAACCCACAATACACCAAAGATATAGGTTAGAAAATTTTATTACCGTTTTATGAAAAATATTAAATTTGTTGAAAATGATGTTTTCCACTGTAAACAACGTATTGAAAATGCTTTGGTTTATTACCTAGTGATAGTTTTCTTTGTCTAAATATGAGGCATCAAGTAAGGTAGAAAAAAGGTGAGTTTAAATGTCTTATATTTATATTTGTTTCCCTTTAAAAATTTTGATATTTTTAGCTTCTAAAAGAGATTGCAAGAAACATATAGTCCTTTAATGACAAGGCAACTAACCCAGGAACCCCATGAAATGCATCAAAACTTAAGACCATGTTTAGATAACAGACAAAGAAGGTCCTACAAAAATACCCCATAAAATTTTGCCTAAACACTGATTAATAACTTGTCTATTGTTAATTTTAAAATGAGTGCACTTGAATATGGAAAGGTATTATTTCATTGCTCTTTTAATGGAAGAACAAAAGCAACTGTGAGTAAAATTTGCATTAAATGTATACTAATATTTTCATAAAATTATTTCAATTATCCATGAGATACCGTCCCAGTTTCTTTAAAAGATATTCAATTTTACTTTTTGTATTCGTGTCTCTTCTTCCTTTTACCAGTTCACAGCTCGAAAACCCTTACGTAACTAAACCTAACCTAAACCAATGATCTTTTCATAGGAGCAATATTCTCTTTTACTTAATGGCTTTTAATCTTTCTTTTATAATTTATATACTCTACAATGTCCTAAGTTAACCCTGCTAATGCTAAAAGTTAAAATAATGCTCATTAAACTCGTATTAATGTTTAGAGAAAAACCTACGTTTGCTTATTTAAACCTGAAATTTGTATTTTTATTTTTAGGTTACTGCCAGATTGTAAAATTATTTGTACTACTACGGAAAACACTAGAAAGTGTCTGGATTTAATTGATTTTTCAAGCTGGTGTATTATTTAGAAATATATTTTATATAAACTGGGAGTATTTTTAAGAGCTTATCTGCAAAAATATTCAAGGACAAAAACTTAGTGTTTATAAAAACAACGTTTATATACTCAAATGTACTTTTTATTGTAAACCTAAGAATTAAAATAAAGGCAAAAAATAATATTGATTGTTTTTATTATTTTTTACAAATTACAAAAGCTTGGTAATTTATGTGTGAGTCATGTTGGGCATTATTATTTTGATTATTATCGATCATTTGATATGATTCTTGAACTATTATGCAATTTTGACTTCTGGAATGGTCCTAAGGGATATTCATAGTCTTCTAGAGTCCTACAAATAAAATTATTATTATTAAATGAAAAAGAAAACAACTAGCAATAAAAGGTTTTGATAATTTAGGTACTCTTTGTTTAAAATCATGCAAGTAACAAATGTGTTTTGCTATCTTTGGGTACCTATTTATTTCAACTAATAATAATTACCGATATGTACTGACAATTTATAGTAATTCTCTTGAAAGGGAGCAACTATGATTTTGCCCAATATCAAAAACATTCCTATTCTCACTATATTCCCCGTCTTTTGCACAAAATTCTTAATATAACAGTAAGTTAGAACATACTATTTAATTAAGCAGCAAAAAATAAATAACCAGCCCCTTTTTTATTAGTTCAGTGCCCCTGTATATCAAATTTGGTCAAAATGGGGTTGCTCCAACTTTCGAGACGATTACCCAATTTGCATAAATAAGACAAATATTTTTAAAATATTACCTTTTGAACTAAAGAAATTTACCATAAATGTTTTTTCTAAATAGGTATGAGTTTACTTTAGTTTACTTACCTTAAGTAATATTTTAATGTAGGTAGTTTGCTAATCTCCATTTCCAGTCTTTGTCCTAATCTAACATTCCGTACAAGTAGGTACGTAACACTCAATAAAGGCCTTCTTTTAGAAAGTATAAATGGAAGATGGTAAAAAGTTATATGCAATAACTTGTTACGTTACTTTTCCAAAGCAATAAGTAATTTTTGATAGTTTTTCTTTTCAATCTATATTTTGATAACTCACATATTAATTTTACTCCAAATGAGCTTCAGGCTACCGCTTTCACGCTCTTTTTCGCTTTTGCGCCGACGGAGCTGCAGGAGACGGCTTCACGAACCCTTTTTGGTTATAGGTTATGTGATTTAGAAACTATTTTGCTTACAAATGATTATTCTGGCTGCGGAGGACAATGTTAATTATTTATTTGCTTCTTGTATTTCAATTAAAGTGTATACTTTGTTTTTAATAGCTTAGTTAACTGATTTTTTAAACTTTTATTTCACATTAAAGGAATTTTAGGTTATGTTATGACTTTGAATTTTGTCAGATGTCAGATGGTAATACAGATTTCTGTTTTATGACCGCCTGTTTTAAAAAACAAGTGAAGGTTATTCGTTCGTTAAAAAAACAGATGAAGGTCATACGCTCCCGGAACGAATACGTTCAGCGAACGAATGAGTTCAATTTAGTGGAATTGAGGCCCAGCAACAAAATTTTGTATTTTTTGGAAAGCAAGCTTGTTTGGTTGTAATGCATTTTGTTGGTAACTACGGGTTTGTTTAGTAAACAACTTTGTAGACAAACATAAAAATGCTTTGCGAAATGGAAAATTGTGAAGTTCCTGCGGAAATTTTGGAAGAAGCTGCGGTACCGACATGCAGTTTAATTCCAGAGAAGTCAAAACTAACGTACAATAAAGAATTTGAAGATTTTGAAGCATGGAGGAAAAGGCGAGGAGTTGGTACTATAAATGAAGATGTTATTATGGCTTACTTTCTGTTTTTATCGAAAAAAGTTGCTTCCTCATCAATGTGGACCAAGTATTCAATGATAAAAACGACCTTAAAAGTATATAAGAACGTGGATATAGGGAGGTATGGAAAAGTTGTCGCTTATTTGAAGAGCAATTCAAGAAATTTCAAACTGAAAAAGGCAAAAATTCTGGAGAGGCAATACATCGAAAAATTTTTGGCTGAGGCACCTGACGACGAGCACTTAATGTCAAAGGTATGAATTGACTTTAGTTTCTGGTATTAAATATTTATCTGTTCGGATTTTTATAGGTTGCATTGATATTGGGAATCGCTGGTGCATGCCGTTGTGACGAACTAACTCGCTTAAGTATTGAAGATATAGTAGATAAAGGCCAGTACATATATGTTTCTATACCTGATACCAAGACGAACAAATCGAGAAGCTTTACAATTTTAAAAGAAGGATTTTTGGTAAATGTGCTCGAATTATTTAGAAAATATGTGTCCCTAAGGCCAGAGAACACGCCTCACAAAAGATTTTTTGTCAACTTTCAAAAAGGCAAATGCACTAGGCAATGCGTGGTAATAAATAAAATTTCGAAAATTCCGAGAGTAGTTGCTCATTATTTGCAACTACCTGATGAAATCTTATATAGTGGTCATAGCATGCGGCGTTCTTCAGCGACACTTCTAGTCAACCCTGGGGCCGATATCACCAACCTTAAACGCCATGGCGGGTGGAAGTCTTCTACCGTGGCAGAAGGATATTTAGAAGATTGCATCTCTAACAAGGTTGAGATTGCAAGACGAATACAGGGTGAAGAGCGCACCAAGGCAAGTACTAGTGCTGAAAGACTTCCTGAAGAACACTCCGCACAATGTAACGTTGTTCAAGATAAATCTAATATAACAATTACTGTTAATATAAACACGAATAAATTGTAGTATAATATATTAGTTGTTTTATGTTATTTTTTAAATTGTGAAATGTTGGAAGTAATAAAGAATTAGTATAAGTCACTAGTGAGCTAAAGTCTATAATTCACTAGTGAGCTAAAGGGTACTTTAGCTCACTAGTGACTTATAGTACACTTTATATCCTCAAAATCTGATCAATTATGTAGATATTATATGTAAGTGTTGGATAAATTTATTAATTCCTAAAATAAGCAACGGAGCTATAGGTTATTGGCAAAATTAGCAAAAAAATCCGGCTTTACTGCAGATATTATTTTGTAAAGCCCTGTCCCAGTACTTTTTTTCTTTAACCTGATGTGTAGCAAATTTTTATTGTCTAATACTTCTTATGCCCTTTAGATTAGATAAGATTAGAATAGGGCCGGGATAACCCATGCACTAAAGCCGCTCGGCTTATTGTCTTTTTGCGTCTGGGTGATGTCAGCCAGACGGGACCTACAGCTTAACGTCGGTTCCGAACCACGGTCCTATGAGCGACAACTTAAGACCTCGTCCTTACCCAGAGGGCACTACTGAACCTACCGAGTGGGGTTCGCATGTCTACGGTTGCGCAGGACACGGCAAAGTGTGTTCCGGCGCCTTAGTCCTTGCTGGCTATTAGCGTCGATACATTTCGCACTTTGTTCGTCTAGTGTTGAGCTAACCACTAAATTTCCGACCAACTTATAAATAAGTATTTGGCCTTAGCAGGATTCGAACCCACCTCACGTCCGTTGTGCGCTCAACGACTTAACGCCTTACACGCTAAGCCATCACCGGATTTCTTATGCCATGCTGTCAACTTTTTGGAGACTAATAAATCCAATTTTTTTTAATAATTATAGTCTATAAAACATAACATAAAATTTTAGGACTGTAGAAAATATCTTTTATTTTAAATATTAGATGTGTCCTATAACAGAAAAAAAGGCTATTATGTTTTTGTGTTAGCAAAATGTCACCACCAAATACCGTGGATATAAGAGTAGGAGGGCCCAAAAGGGGCATTTTGGAATGTACTGCAGCGAGGCAAATTATTAATTAAAAAACCGGAGGATACTTTGTAAGTTAAGTACCCACAACAAATATGAGCCCCATATACAAGGCCGATCGTAAATAACAAAACTAAATTCATCAGAATCTTTTGAGCTCCTCAAATTAAAATAGGGTAAGTTAATTACATGCTAAAGAGTATACATTCCACCAATCTAACAATAATCTGTGTGTGATGTGTAGAAAGCGGAGGGCTATAAAGCTGTAAAAAAAAACGTTATTTTGACATTCTAGAGCGTAACTTTTTTTTTATTTAAAAAATAATTTAAAGATAAACAAATTTATAATCCGATACGATCGGAATAATTTCCACAAGCCGAAATAATTACACTATTTTTTTGACATATTAAAAAATCTATTATCGCTTCCCCCAGCGATGAAAAGATATACAATATATACCTTTTTTTATTCTATCATCCTGCATGGGGAGCCGCAGCAAATACTTATGCTGTTGAACTGGAAAAAATCCAAAAGTGGATTCTGCGCATTATTTACAAAAAACCCTTGCTTTTTCCCAGTAACCAACTTTATGAGCTGGCTAGAGTGTTGGATGTACGCCAACTTTTTGCTTAAACTTGCTTATTAAGCAACACAAGGAAAAGAATAAGCTTATAATTGTTGACCATAAGTATTACACACGCCAAAGTTCCAACATGCATAAACTTCCGAAGGTTGAAAAATCGATTGGTAAAAGATGCTTTGCGTACCTGGGTCCTAAATTGTATAACTTTATTCCAATCGAACTTAAGAACCTTAACAACAGAAATCAGTTAAAAACGTTTAAAAGGAAAATAAAATCGTGGATATTTGAAAAACCGAGAAGCACTATTCATGACATAATAGAGAATAAAATCGAATATTTGACAGGACTGTGATTTATAAACTATTCTTTTTGCTTTACATAATTTTTAACGATTGATTTGAATATTGTGCCATTGTATCTTGTACTAAATTGCCTGGAATAGGTTACTGTGTCTTTTATTTAATGTTAGTAAATACTATACAAATATATGTGGTCTTTTTTAATAATATTCTGTTAAATGGATTATCTTGAGATTTTTTTCTCTTCTTATCTTACGCTCTGCATTAACATATGTTCTAAGTGTGCATATATTTAAAGCTAATCTTATTAATAAATATATACTCATTAGTGTTTAATATGTGAGTGATCTTGACTGTCATCTAGTTTAAGTGTCTACTTGTTTATCCATATTTATTTTTAATTTTTTTATTTTTTATTGTTGCTTATAACTATTTATGTTTATTTATATTTATTTATTTACCCATTTATGTGTCTACATTTGCGAAGATTTTTATAATAATATTGTTATATGTATATACATAATTACTTTCAGTTACATTGTTTGTAATATTTTATTTAGCATTGTAGCACTTTACTGTTTTTAGGTACTTAATTTTTATGTTATATGGTAAATATGTGATCATTTAAAGTTAAGTTTAATGTATTTAAATGTATTTATTTTTTATTGGTAAATAAATATTATTATTATATTATTATTATTATTATCTAAGCTTTGCAACCCAATCGGTCTCTATGACGCTTAAGTAAATTCCTATTTAGCATCGTGGGCTTCCCTACTATGTTAATAAGAAAAAGATAAAACTCTGTTTTAAGTTAATAAGATTAATTGACACTATAATGGGTATTAATTTTTGTTTTTACCTTTTTCATTATTATTTGGTTTTACCTGACTAAAAATTGTGAATGTCTGAACGTTAAATGATTGTAATATTCCTAAAAAAGACTTGAATTAAAGTACATTGCTTATACTGCTGCTAAATTCATTTGCAATAAAAAACAAAAATATTTATTCTAAATTTATCGCAGCTGTATTCTGAACAACCTGTATAGGGGGTATATGGGTTTTAAAATTTTAATATTTATTTAATTATTTTGGCATTAAAGAAATCACGTCCAAAAAATTAAAACAAATAGTTAAGAAAATAGTGCAAGGTTTTTTGTCACCAAACAATAACAGAGTCTAGGTCATATTATTTTATTCTGGGTCAACAACGTGCTAAGTCACCAAAATACTAAGTTTAACTTGGTATATATACAGAGATTGTCCTAATAATGGGGATAGGAAAAAATTAGAAAAATATTAGATAAAAAGTAGTTAGTGAAGTCAAGTATAAAGTTAAAGTTTTAGTTAAGCCCCATACGGGTTACCCCTAGTGGGGAATATGTCCGTACTAAATTTAGTAAGTCAAATAAGTTAAGTTGGTTTTTAAAAAATGCAATGTTAGTTTTGATGGTCCACCTGTCTCATTGTCCCAAGAAGATAGTTCCATATGGTAAATTTGCCCTAGTTACGTCAAGTGGCCCCTACTGTCTTTAAAAATACACGTCACAGTATCTTTTTTAAATTGTTTTTATTATTTATACCTTTTTAACACGCTTTTATTAACTTGGGTTGTAACTATCTATCCATCTATCCATCTATCTATCCATCTATCTATCCATCTATCTATCCATCTATCTATCCATCTATCTATGAATGTAACGGAATCTTTAAGCCTAATTTTAACCAACTTCCAGCTATTCGATTTCTTTGAAACTTTGCACACGTATTAAGGACCCATGACAATGCAATAATCTGCAAACAGTATCCCGTTATCCTGGTTTGGATCGCCAGGAAAAAAAAATCCATTATATTATTATAACCACTGCTTGATACCACCAAGTGTCATCTGTCACCTGTACGTCCCAGTGGTACCAACCACCGGCCATTTCAAGAGTTCGATCTGAATCGATTTTACTCAAATTTTATATTAGATTATTTTCAGAAAGTCCATCTGAAAAACTTTGCTACTCTTGACAAAATGGCGAAAAAAATTTTTAGTGGGTTGCCATCTGTTGGCAACATTCCAAACTTTTATACATACATAAATGCATATTGAACTAAAAAATGAAAAATAAATAATAGTTTAAAAAAATAAAAAAACACGCTTTTATATGCAACCGAACTAAAAATTAGAAAATAATTTTTCATTAAAAAAATATTGTCATTTCATAGTAAAAAGCGTGGGGTGCATTTTACTATTTTTTCATAACTTTTCCATCATAGATATTGGCAAATATAATAATTATAACATTTAATATATTAAGCACCCCACGCTTTTTACTATGAAGTGACAATATTTTTGTTAATGAAAAATT
The DNA here is from genome assembly GCA_014170235.1 of Listronotus bonariensis. Taxonomy (NCBI): domain Eukaryota; kingdom Metazoa; phylum Arthropoda; class Insecta; order Coleoptera; family Curculionidae; genus Listronotus; species Listronotus bonariensis. Next base: position 28,809 of record JACEGR010006725.1, read on the forward strand.
ATTTTCTAATTTTTAGTTCGGTTGCATATAAAAGCGTGTTTTTTTAGTTTTTTAAACTATTATTTATTCTTTCATAGTCGGTAAAAAAATATTTTGTTAGAATTTAGTCATCTGTAGCCCCGCAAAAGTCATTTTTTGGTATATTTTTGTCTTCTTAAAGCATTATATATTTAATGTTCTTGACATTTTAACTTTTGCAGACACAGGATGTTTTATTTAAAAATGCAATTTTATTATTAATAAAGGCTATATTTCCGAAACATTATGTTTTACCGCGTTTAAAAAGGCCTTTTTATTGGTGAAAAAATATAGGGTGTTCTATTAAAAAAATGTGTTAAAACTTTAAAATACAAGAAAATGGAAAAAATGTAGGTACGCCACTGAATTTCACGAAAAAATAACCCTCTATTATTTACACTTATGTTTCTATCCCTAATAACAAACGAGTTATAAGTACCTGGCCAAATTGACAAAATTTGAAAAACACTCTTTATCTTCAAATCAAATTTAATAAGCCATATTTTACTTTTCCATTGAATTTGTTTTAAAAATTTAAATCAAGATTGTCCAATGAAAATCGTTTTATCTCTTTTATTTTTGGCTCTACCCTGGAGAAAGCAGGTGTTTGAAAAGCAAATTACAAGTTTTAAGGTAATTTGTTATAAAGTTTAAAATTATAAATTTTTCATTACTTAAAAATCAGATTCTTTAAACTTTTTGAGAACCCTAAAACAATAATAAAATTATTTAAATTGCTATTCTGAATGATATTTTGCTTACAAGTTAAAAATAAAGATGGTTTATTTTTAAAGAGAAATCGTGTTTTTTAACCCTTGAGCGGGCGCGTACTTACAAACCTATTGAGCGGGCGCGCTGCGGTACCCTATACCGCATCTCTACTTTCTACAATTTCGAGCATTTTTATTGATTTAATTATTGAAATTTATATTTTGACATCAAGTCAACATTGTTAAAGAGAGTGTTACTATCAATTCACAGCAATATTTCAACTTTATTGTGCAAAAAAATTAACAAACAATTTCAGAAAAAAAAAAATTCTAAATACATAAACGTAAATGAAATGTTACATAAAGAACATGATATTAATTTCAAGTAGCTCAGTCGTCTTCTTCCATTGGTGGATATTTGCAAGTATCACATTGGATTAACTGTTCACTGTGGTTTTTGCATACGAATTTTCGGAAAGAATTGCAAAATATGGTGGTTCTGGTATTCCTATGAAGTCCGCATATGTGACACGGTCCAATTCGTCTCTCATTATGCTAGTGCTGGTGTGTGTTTAATTCCAAATCTGTATCATTTTCTTCTTCTTCCACTGATTGTTCAGATTTGCTATCGTACAGATTATCTTCGATAACTTCATCTTCTCCTTCACTTTCATCAGTAAAATCAACGGGATTTTCTTCTTCCTCTTCGTCATATAAACGTAGAGCAAGATCTTTCAATTCTTTGGGACGCAAATAGGGTGTTAAATACTTTGGAGGCCTGTAAAAACAAAAAAATAATGAGGATGGAGCTAAATTATTTCGTAATTACAATAATTTCAACATAATATGATTTTATAGAATAATCCAAAATACGCAAATCAATAAAAAAAAACATAACAAAATAGAGTAATTGCTTACTTACATGACCAGGCGCGCCGCGGAACGGAATGCCGCAACTCTGTAGTCGTTCAATTCACGGATCGATTATGACTGAAATGAAACTAGGTTTCGCACAATCTTTGCACCCACTGTTGCCAAATATATTCATATGAGAATACCTCAACGCACATTGGCTTACCGCGAACGTATGGTTTTCTGTCCTGAAACTTATAAAATTGCGGTATAAAATTTCGAGCGCGCCCGCTCGAGGGTTAATTATTGCGTACCCTGTATACAAAATAAATAATTTATCTTTATAAATTATAGATGTTTACTAGATTTTTTTATTTTTTTAAATTTTTTGGCGAAAAAATATTTTTAAATTCAATTGTTCTCTTGTAAACCCCATCTGTACACAGTCTGTAGTCGTATACCGCGTGATTGCATCGCCGGGCGGGGCATCAAATCCCATGTAATTTTTAATAGGGTCAATTATTGGCTCCCTAATTATTTTAGAGAAAAATTCTATTGAAGTTTATTGAAGAGCATGCAAATCTACGAACGTACAGGGTAAAACTTGAGATTTTTCGGTTAACCCGTTTGCCAGTTAGATGCTAATATATTTTTATAAATTGTTACATTTATTATCGCCTCATATTTATGAAAAACAATAAAAATACCAGTTAGCGTAACATTACGTTGTCATTTTGAAATTTAGTGCTTTATTATTATCAAAAAATCGTAGCTTACTGGTATTTTTATTGTTGTTCATAAATATGAGGCGATAATAATGTAACAATTTTTAAAAATATATTAGCATATAATTAGCAAACAGGTTAACCGAAAAATCTAATGTTTTTACCATGTACGTAGATTTGCATGCTCTTCAATAAACTTTAATAGAATTTTTCTCTAAAATAATTAGGGGAGCCAATAATTGACCCCATTAAAAATTACATGGGATTTCCTATGTCCCGCCCGGCGATGCATCACCCGGTATACATATTTCTTTTATATTATGTACATATTATAACATCGGTAACTTTAAACGTGCAATTAATAGAAAGCATTATTTTTCTTATTCTTAAAAAATATATAAATTAATATGTTATTGTGAACCTTTCTTATTTATTTTTATTTGTTATTTTTTGTACCTCATAAAACATCCATTATTTTCAGGATGTTGTGGCAAAAACTTCCTACAAATTTTTCTTTTTAAAATTGCTCAAGGGGATTGTCTCCTTCCCGTTATAAATTACAATAAAGATGACTTGCAATTTGTAAAAATTATATACTTTCATTGATGAAAATCTCCCAAATCTTTGCTTTTCCGGCCTCTTGATAATAACCCAGCAATAAATTGAATATTTAACTATGCGTTTAAATTTATTGTTTAACAAGAAAATATTTATTTAGTTTTTGCCCCTTAGTGAAGGGATTAAAACTTCTAATTCAGATTTTTGTCGTAAGCCCAATGGACTAATATCTTTATAACTTTTTGAGTCAAAACGATATACAGGGTGGCACCTTTTGTTGACTCCTTTAAAGGTAATTCCATGGCTTCTGCTCTAAAGAATTGTCCAGTATGGTTTCTCCACTCACGGTTCCCAACAGAGAAACTCGTGGTTCCGCGGCGTATGCATCCCTATACGGTCCAACTAGACAGGCCACGAACTTCCCACTTTGTTCGTTCTTTTATTCCTAGAGTTTTTAGATTCTGGAACCTGCTGCCCGCGGAGGTCTTTCCCTTCCCCCAAATCTTCAAGTATTTAAGTCCCGTGTTAACAAACTTCCTCTTACCTCGCTTAAGACACCCACGGTACGATAGTATTTAGGCTTTTTAGTCTTCGTGGTTTGTCCAAAGATAAAAAAACGGGAAAGAACGAGAACAAATATGATTACACTTCCAATTTTGATTTTTGAAACAAATTCAGTGGTTAAAGTAAATCAAAGCTAACTTGATTCGTTTTGGAAATACAGAGTATTTTTCAAATTGAGTCAATTTGGCCAGGTGCTTGTTACTTGTTTGATATTAGAGAAAAAAATATGTAAATAGAAATTTCTTAGGAATTTTTACGTAGAATTTAGTGGTTTAACTATAATTTTTCCATTTGCTCCTATTTTAAAGTTATAACACAAAGTTGGGTTTTTTAAAGTGAAACACCCTGTATATTTTAAGTAAATCATAGCTAACTTGATTCGTTTTGGAAATACAGAGTATTTTTTAAATTGAGTCAATTTGGCCAGGTGCTTGTTACTTGTTTAATATTAAAGAAAAAAATATGTAAATAGAAATTTCTTAGGAATTTTTACGTAGAATTTAGTGGTTTAACTATAATTTTTCCATTTGCTCCTATTTTAAAGTTATAACACAAAGTTGGGTTTTTAAAGTGAAACACCCTGTATATTTTAAGTAAATCATAGCTAACTTGATTCGTTTTGGAAATACAGAGTATTTTTTAAATTGAGTCAATTTGGCCAGGTGCTTGTTACTTGTTTAATATTAAAGAAAAAAATATGTAAATAGAAATTTCTTAGGAATTTTTACGTAGAATTTAGTGGTTTAACTATAATTTTTCCATTTGCTCCTATTTTAAAGTTATAACACAAAGTTGGGTTTTTAAAGTGAAACACCCTGTATATTTTAAGTAAATCATAGCTAACTTGATTCGTTTTGGAAATACAGAGTATTTTTAAATTGAGTCAATTTGGCCAGGTGCTTGTTACTTGTTTAATATTAAAGAAAAAAATATGTAAATAGAAATTTCTTAGGAATTTTTACGTAGAATTTAGTGGTTTAACTATAATTTTTCCATTTGCTCCTATTTTAAAGTTATAACACAAAGTTGGGTTTTTTAAAGTGAAACACCCTGTATATTTTAAGTAAATCATAGCTAACTTGATTCGTTTTGGAAATACAGAGTATTTTTTAAATTGAGTCAATTTGGCCAGGTGCTTGTTACTTGTTTAATATTAAAGAAAAAAATATGTAAATAGAAATTTCTTAGGAATTTTTACGTAGAATTTAGTGGTTTAACTATAATTTTTCCATTTGCTCCTATTTTAAAGTTATAACACAAAGTTGGGTTTTTAAAGTGAAACACCCTGTATATTTTAAGTAAATCATAGCTAACTTGATTCGTTTTGGAAATACAGAGTATTTTTAAATTGAGTCAATTTGGCCAGGTGCTTGTTACTTGTTTAATATTAAAGAAAAAAATATGTAAATAGAAATTTCTTAGGAATTTTTACGTAGAATTTAGTGGTTTAACTATAATTTTTCCATTTGCTCCTATTTTAAAGTTATAACACAAAGTTGGGTTTTTTAAAGTGAAACACCCTGTATATTTTAAGTAAATCATAGCTAACTTGATTCGTTTTGGAAATACAGAGTATTTTTTAAATTGAGTCAATTTGGCCAGGTGCTTGTTACTTGTTTAATATTAAAGAAAAAATATGTAAATAGAAATTTCTTAGGAATTTTTACGTAGAATTTAGTGGTTTAACTATAATTTTTCCATTTGCTCCTATTTTAAAGTTATAACACAAAGTTGGGTTTTTAAAGTGAAACACCCTGTATATTTTAAGTAAATCATAGCTAACTTGATTCGTTTTGGAAATACAGAGTATTTTTTAAATTGAGTCAATTTGGCCAGGTGCTTGTTACTTGTTTAATATTAAAGAAAAAAATATGTAAATAGAAATTTCTTAGGAATTTTTACGTAGAATTTAGTGGTTTAACTATAATTTTTCCATTTGCTCCTATTTTAAAGTTATAACACAAAGTTGGGTTTTTTAAAGTGAAACACCCTGTATATTTTAAGTAAATCATAGCTAACTTGATTCGTTTTGGAAATACAGAGTATTTTTTAAATTGAGTCAATTTGGCCAGGTGCTTGTTACTTGTTTAATATTAAAGAAAAAAATATGTAAATAGAAATTTCTTAGGAATTTTTACGTAGAATTTAGTGGTTTAACTATAATTTTTCCATTTGCTCCTATTTTAAAGTTATAACACAAAGTTGGGTTTTTAAAGTGAAACACCCTGTATATTTTAAGTAAATCATAGCTAACTTGATTCGTTTTGGAAATACAGAGTATTTTTTAAATTGAGTCAATTTGGCCAGGTGCTTGTTACTTGTTTAATATTAAAGAAAAAAATATGTAAATAGAAATTTCTTAGGAATTTTTACGTAGAATTTAGTGGTTTAACTATAATTTTTCCATTTGCTCCTATTTTAAAGTTATAACACAAAGTTGGGTTTTTTAAAGTGAAACACCCTGTATATTTTAAGTAAATCATAGCTAACTTGATTCGTTTTGGAAATACAGAGTATTTTTAAATTGAGTCAATTTGGCCAGGTGCTTGTTACTTGTTTAATATTAAAGAAAAAAATATGTAAATAGAAATTTCTTAGGAATTTTTACGTAGAATTTAGTGGTTTAACTATAATTTTTCCATTTGCTCCTATTTTAAAGTTATAACACAAAGTTGGGTTTTTAAAGTGAAACACCCTGTATATTTTAAGTAAATCATAGCTAACTTGATTCGTTTTGGAAATACAGAGTATTTTTTAAATTGAGTCAATTTGGCCAGGTGCTTGTTACTTGTTTAATATTAAAGAAAAAAATATGTAAATAGAAATTTCTTAGGAATTTTTACGTAGAATTTAGTGGTTTAACTATAATTTTTCCATTTGCTCCTATTTTAAAGTTATAACACAAAGTTGGGTTTTTAAAGTGAAACACCCTGTATATTTTAAGTAAATCATAGCTAACTTGATTCGTTTTGGAAATACAGAGTATTTTTAAATTGAGTCAATTTGGCCAGGTGCTTGTTACTTGTTTAATATTAAAGAAAAAATATGTAAATAGAAATTTCTTAGGAATTTTTACGTAGAATTTAGTGGTTTAACTATAATTTTTCCATTTGCTCCTATTTTAAAGTTATAACACAAAGTTGGGTTTTTTAAAGTGAAACACCCTGTATATTTTAAGTAAATCATAGCTAACTTGATTCGTTTTGGAAATACAGAGTATTTTTCAAATTGAGTCAATTTGGCCAGGTGCTTGTTACTTGTTTAATATTAAAGAAAAAATATGTAAATAGAAATTTCTTAGGAATTTTTACGTAGAATTTAGTGGTTTAACTATAATTTTTCCATTTGCTCCTATTTTAAAGTTATAACACAAAGTTGGGTTTTTTAAAGTGAAACACCCTGTATATTTTAAGTAAATCATAGCTAACTTGATTCGTTTTGGAAATACAGAGTATTTTTTAAATTGAGTCAATTTGGCCAGGTGCTTGTTACTTGTTTAATATTAAAGAAAAAAATATGTAAATAGAAATTTCTTAGGAATTTTTACGTAGAATTTAGTGGTTTAACTATAATTTTTCCATTTGCTCCTATTTTAAAGTTATAACACAAAGTTGGGTTTTTTAAAGTGAAACACCCTGTATATTTTAAGTAAATCATAGCTAACTTGATTCGTTTTGGAAATACAGAGTATTTTTTAAATTGAGTCAATTTGGCCAGGTGCTTGTTACTTGTTTAATATTAAAGAAAAAAATATGTAAATAGAAATTTCTTAGGAATTTTTACGTAGAATTTAGTGGTTTAACTATAATTTTTCCATTTGCTCCTATTTTAAAGTTATAACACAAAGTTGGGTTTTTAAAGTGAAACACCCTGTATATTTTAAGTAAATCATAGCTAACTTGATTCGTTTTGGAAATACAGAGTATTTTTTAAATTGAGTCAATTTGGCCAGGTGCTTGTTACTTGTTTAATATTAAAGAAAAAAATATGTAAATAGAAATTTCTTAGGAATTTTTACGTAGAATTTAGTGGTTTAACTATAATTTTTCCATTTGCTCCTATTTTAAAGTTATAACACAAAGTTGGGTTTTTAAAGTGAAACACCCTGTATATTTTAAGTAAATCATAGCTAACTTGATTCGTTTTGGAAATACAGAGTATTTTTAAATTGAGTCAATTTGGCCAGGTGCTTGTTACTTGTTTAATATTAAAGAAAAAAATATGTAAATAGAAATTTCTTAGGAATTTTTACGTAGAATTTAGTGGTTTAACTATAATTTTTCCATTTGCTCCTATTTTAAAGTTATAACACAAAGTTGGGTTTTTAAAGTGAAACACCCTGTATATTTTAAGTAAATCATAGCTAACTTGATTCGTTTTGGAAATACAGAGTATTTTTTAAATTGAGTCAATTTGGCCAGGTGCTTGTTACTTGTTTAATATTAAAGAAAAAAATATGTAAATAGAAATTTCTTAGGAATTTTTACGTAGAATTTAGTGGTTTAACTATAATTTTTCCATTTGCTCCTATTTTAAAGTTATAACACAAAGTTGGGTTTTTAAAGTGAAACACCCTGTATATTTTAAGTAAATCATAGCTAACTTGATTCGTTTTGGAAATACAGAGTATTTTTTAAATTGAGTCAATTTGGCCAGGTGCTTGTTACTTGTTTAATATTAAAGAAAAAAATATGTAAATAGAAATTTCTTAGGAATTTTTACGTAGAATTTAGTGGTTTAACTATAATTTTTCCATTTGCTCCTATTTTAAAGTTATAACACAAAGTTGGGTTTTTAAAGTGAAACACCCTGTATATTTTAAGTAAATCATAGCTAACTTGATTCGTTTTGGAAATACAGAGTATTTTTTAAATTGAGTCAATTTGGCCAGGTGCTTGTTACTTGTTTAATATTAAAGAAAAAAATATGTAAATAGAAATTTCTTAGGAATTTTTACGTAGAATTTAGTGGTTTAACTATAATTTTTCCATTTGCTCCTATTTTAAAGTTATAACACAAAGTTGGGTTTTTAAAGTGAAACACCCTGTATATTTTAAGTAAATCATAGCTAACTTGATTCGTTTTGGAAATACAGAGTATTTTTTAAATTGAGTCAATTTGGCCAGGTGCTTGTTACTTGTTTAATATTAAAGAAAAAAATATGTAAATAGAAATTTCTTAGGAATTTTTACGTAGAATTTAGTGGTTTAACTATAATTTTTCCATTTGCTCCTATTTTAAAGTTATAACACAAAGTTGGGTTTTTAAAGTGAAACACCCTGTATATTTTAAGTAAATCATAGCTAACTTGATTCGTTTTGGAAATACAGAGTATTTTTAAATTGAGTCAATTTGGCCAGGTGCTTGTTACTTGTTTAATATTAAAGAAAAAAATATGTAAATAGAAATTTCTTAGGAATTTTTACGTAGAATTTAGTGGTTTAACTATAATTTTTCCATTTGCTCCTATTTTAAAGTTATAACACAAAGTTGGGTTTTTAAAGTGAAACACCCTGTATATTTTAAGTAAATCATAGCTAACTTGATTCGTTTTGGAAATACAGAGTATTTTTTAAATTGAGTCAATTTGGCCAGGTGCTTGTTACTTGTTTAATATTAAAGAAAAAAATATGTAAATAGAAATTTCTTAGGAATTTTTACGTAGAATTTAGTGGTTTAACTATAATTTTTCCATTTGCTCCTATTTTAAAGTTATAACACAAAGTTGGGTTTTTAAAGTGAAACACCCTGTATATTTTAAGTAAATCATAGCTAACTTGATTCGTTTTGGAAATACAGAGTATTTTTTAAATTGAGTCAATTTGGCCAGGTGCTTGTTACTTGTTTAATATTAAAGAAAAAAATATGTAAATAGAAATTTCTTAGGAATTTTTACGTAGAATTTAGTGGTTTAACTATAATTTTTCCATTTGCTCCTATTTTAAAGTTATAACACAAAGTTGGGTTTTTAAAGTGAAACACCCTGTATATTTTAAGTAAATCATAGCTAACTTGATTCGTTTTGGAAATACAGAGTATTTTTTAAATTGAGTCAATTTGGCCAGGTGCTTGTTACTTGTTTAATATTAAAGAAAAAAATATGTAAATAGAAATTTCTTAGGAATTTTTACGTAGAATTTAGTGGTTTAACTATAATTTTTCCATTTGCTCCTATTTTAAAGTTATAACACAAAGTTGGGTTTTTAAAGTGAAACACCCTGTATATTTTAAGTAAATCATAGCTAACTTGATTCGTTTTGGAAATACAGAGTATTTTTTAAATTGAGTCAATTTGGCCAGGTGCTTGTTACTTGTTTAATATTAAAGAAAAAAATATGTAAATAGAAATTTCTTAGGAATTTTTACGTAGAATTTAGTGGTTTAACTATAATTTTTCCATTTGCTCCTATTTTAAAGTTATAACACAAAGTTGGGTTTTTAAAGTGAAACACCCTGTATATTTTAAGTAAATCATAGCTAACTTGATTCGTTTTGGAAATACAGAGTATTTTTTAAATTGAGTCAATTTGGCCAGGTGCTTGTTACTTGTTTAATATTAAAGAAAAAAATATGTAAATAGAAATTTCTTAGGAATTTTTACGTAGAATTTAGTGGTTTAACTATAATTTTTCCATTTGCTCCTATTTTAAAGTTATAACACAAAGTTGGGTTTTTTAAAGTGAAACACCCTGTATATTTTAAGTAAATCATAGCTAACTTGATTCGTTTTGGAAATACAGAGTATTTTTTAAATTGAGTCAATTTGGCCAGGTGCTTGTTACTTGTTTAATATTAAAGAAAAAAATATGTAAATAGAAATTTCTTAGGAATTTTTACGTAGAATTTAGTGGTTTAACTATAATTTTTCCATTTGCTCCTATTTTAAAGTTATAACACAAAGTTGGGTTTTTAAAGTGAAACACCCTGTATATTTTAAGTAAATCATAGCTAACTTGATTCGTTTTGGAAATACAGAGTATTTTTTAAATTGAGTCAATTTGGCCAGGTGCTTGTTACTTGTTTAATATTAAAGAAAAAAATATGTAAATAGAAATTTCTTAGGAATTTTTACGTAGAATTTAGTGGTTTAACTATAATTTTTCCATTTGCTCCTATTTTAAAGTTATAACACAAAGTTGGGTTTTTAAAGTGAAACACCCTGTATATTTTAAGTAAATCATAGCTAACTTGATTCGTTTTGGAAATACAGAGTATTTTTTAAATTGAGTCAATTTGGCCAGGTGCTTGTTACTTGTTTAATATTAAAGAAAAAAATATGTAAATAGAAATTTCTTAGGAATTTTTACGTAGAATTTAGTGGTTTAACTATAATTTTTCCATTTGCTCCTATTTTAAAGTTATAACACAAAGTTGGGTTTTTTAAAGTGAAACACCCTGTATATTTTAAGTAAATCATAGCTAACTTGATTCGTTTTGGAAATACAGAGTATTTTTTAAATTGAGTCAATTTGGCCAGGTGCTTGTTACTTGTTTAATATTAAAGAAAAAAATATGTAAATAGAAATTTCTTAGGAATTTTTACGTAGAATTTAGTGGTTTAACTATAATTTTTCCATTTGCTCCTATTTTAAAGTTATAACACAAAGTTGGGTTTTTTAAAGTGAAACACCCTGTATATTTTAAGTAAATCATAGCTAACTTGATTCGTTTTGGAAATACAGAGTATTTTTCAAATTGAGTCAATTTGGCCAGGTGCTTGTTACTTGTTTAATATTAAAGAAAAAAATATGTAAATAGAAATTTCTTAGGAATTTTTACGTAGAATTTAGTGGTTTAACTATAATTTTTCCATTTGCTCCTATTTTAAAGTTATAACACAAAGTTGGGTTTTTAAAGTGAAACACCCTGTATATTTTAAGTAAATCATAGCTAACTTGATTCGTTTTGGAAATACAGAGTATTTTTCAAATTGAGTCAATTTGGCCAGGTACTTGTTACTTGTTTAATATTAAAGAAAAAAATATGTAAATAGAAATTTCTTAGGAATTTTTACGTAGAATTTAGTGGTTTAACTATAATTTTTCCATTTGCTCCTATTTTAAAGTTATAACACAAAGTTGGGTTTTTTAAAGTGAAACACCCTGTATATTTTAAGTAAATCATAGCTAACTTGATTCGTTTTGGAAATACAGAGTATTTTTCAAATTGAGTCAATTTGCCAGGTGCTTGTTACTTGTTTAATATTAAAGAAAAAAATATGTAAATAGAAATTTCTTAGGAATTTTTACGTAGAATTTAGTCGTTTAACTATAATTTTTCCATTTGCTCCTCTTTTAAAGTTATAACACAAAGTTGGGTGTTTTAAAGTGAAACACCCTGTATATTTTAAGTAAATCATAGCTAACTTGATTCGTTTTGGAAATACAGAGTATTTTTCAAATTGAGTCAATTTGGCCAGGTGCTTGTTACTTGTTTAATATTAGAGAAAAAAATAAGTAAATAGAAATTTATTAGGAATTTTTACGTAGAATTTAGTGGTTTAACTATAATTTTTCCATTTGCTCCTCTTTTAAAGTTATAACACAAAGTTGGGTGTTTTAAAGTGAAACACCCTGTATATTTTAAGTAAATCATAGCTAACTTGATTCGTTTTGGAAATACAGAGAATTTTTCAAATTGGGTCAATTTGGCCAGGTACTTGTTACTTGTTTGATATTAGAGAAAAAATATGTAAATAGAAATTTATTAGGAATTTTTACGTAGAATTTAGTGGTTTAACTATAATTTTTCCATTTGCTCCTCTTTTAAAGTTATAACACAAAGTTGGGTTTTTAAAGTGAAACATCCTGTATATTTTAAGTAAATCAAAGCTAACTTGATTCGTTTTGGAAATACAGAGTATTTTTCAAATTGGGTCAATTTGGCCAGGTACTTGTTACTTGTTTGATATTAGAGAAAAAAATAAGTAAATAGAAATTTATTGGGAATTTTTACGTAGAATTTAGTGGTTTAACTATAATTTTTCCATTTGCTCCTATTTTAAAGTTATAACACAAAGTTGGGTTTTTAAAGTGAAACACCCTGTATATTTTAAGTAAATCATAGCTAACTTGATTCGTTTTGGAAATACAGAGTATTTTTCAAATTGAGTTAATTTGGCCAGGTGCTTGTTACTTGTTTAATATTAAAGAAAAAAATATGTAAATAAACATTTCTTAGGAATTTTTACGTAGAATTTAGTGGTTTAACTATAATTTTTCCATTTGCTCCTCTTTTAAAGTTATTACACAAAGTTGGGTGTTTTAAAGTGGAACACCCTGTATATTTTATTAATAGTTAAAAGGTCTCCTAAAAAGCTATAAGGAAATTCACATTATTTACATCTATTTTAAAATGGTTTCGGAAATATGGCCATCATTAAGATTTTTTTAACGATACACCCTGTATATTATATTACCGTTATAATTTTTTCAAAGAGTTTTATTGAAATACTACATCAGTCATTGTATAAAGTTATTTAACCTATTTACATATTTTTTTAAATCTAATAAAAATTGGCCCGGTCAAATCAAACATACTTTAAGATCTCAAATTTTTAAATAACAGCCATTGTTATAGATCTCCAATTAAAAAAAAATAGAGTTTTATACTTGTTTCTATAAATAAATATTATTATGTATTTGGTACAAAACTTGGCACTCATTTGAATCTCCATTCTTTTTGCGGCAAATCCCACATGACAAGCATAACTTTAGTATTAAACTTGGCTTACCTTTCTTACCTTTATGTTTTTGGTGGAACATAATTACTTTTGTAAAGGAAACTAGGAGGTATTTAAATTTAATATTTTTTCTTGCGTTTCCGCTGCATAGTTTTCTTTTTGTTATTGTCTAAATTTTCTTTAACATTAGAAATAAAGTACACATCACCAATTTTATTTATAAGCGCGTGTTAAAAAAGTTGCAGCCATTTTTAACACGCTTTCTCTCCCGGTGGCATATTCGTATCGAGCGTGCTTGATAGTGACTCCGGATCTCTCTAGTAGATAATTGTATCAAGCACTCTTTCCGCGATCTTCGAGTAGTGCGGTTCGTGTTGGCGTAGAGGTCTACATAGACCTTCCGGGTAGGCGATTGAAGGCATCGTACGGGCGTGGCTGTACCCTTGGGGATCGAGGAAAGACTCACGCTAAATTGATAGCATCTTCCTTGTGGAACTAAGCGCTGTGAGTGAAGATTACTAAAAATCCTGATGTTTTTAGGTTAGCGGGGTGCACGTGTTTTCGTAACGGCCGAGGACGGTGGCGCCCTCTACTGAAAGCATCAGCAAGTGACAGTGAAGGTTATGCACGAAACCAGTAGCAGTTTTTGGATTGACAGCTACAATTTATGCATTGAATCGATTATTATTTTGTTTCGAACAAAAGTAAACATTTGAACCGGAATTTCTGGGAGCGGAAAGCTCGACTATCCAGATTTTCCACGTACGAAGCCCTGGAAAGCTAGTCCGGAAGGGGGAGAGCTGGTTAATCGTCTTGCAACGGGACCAACAACAAAGAAAGCAAAGCAAATTGTATCAAGCGCTCGCAGTACCACAATGTTTACATCAGCACGCGCGCTTGATACAAAAAGCTTATAAACGTGGATTAGGTACTAGTTACTTTTTTTTAATTCCTAGCAAAATATTATCATAATTTACTCTTAGTTTATTTCTATTAAACAAATACAAATACAAAAGCGTTTAACTGGACAAAAAAATGCAGTTTTATGAGTACTATTCAAAGCCACTTTTAGTTTTCCAGATGACAGATGTCACAAAAATATTTAAGAAAAACTGTTTTTGCCAATTTTTCAAAATTGCCCTAACTTTGTCAATATTAGTTTTAGAAGAAAAAAGTAACTGCAAATGTTATAGGTAATTTTATTCTAAATAAATAAAGAAAACAAAAAAAAATGGTTAGCACCTGTCATTTTTAACACATAACATAAAAAAAATATCATATCATCATTTTATTTAGAATAACATCTCCTGTAACTTTCATGTTTACCTTTTTATTGTAAAACTTATATTTACGAAGGTAGGTCAATTAATAGTTTCCGAAATAAAAAAACTCGCCCTTTATGTTATTAAGGATTTTTAGGTTTTTGTTGATAGCTTAGGAAGCTGATAATTTTCTGGCAGCTCTAATCTCATTTTTTTAAAGTTTAATTAAAAATTTACTTTTCTAATAAAATGCAACCTGCATTAAAATAAACTATTGACTGAAATGCTTTATAAACTGTAAGGAGCGCTCGCAATAATGCAAAATTTGCGATGTTACGTATGCTCGATAATAAGGCAGCGGATCGGTCGCCCGAAGATTGGCGCGAACGCTATAGGATACGCTTGATACGAATATGCGTCCCGGTGACATAATAATGATTTGATTCCGCGCGCCGCCGACGACAAACACCGTTGCGTTGATCGGTTGTTTATTAGCGCCAATTACAAGTTTTTGTATGGAACACCGCTTATATTTTTAACAAATTTTATTTTTATATTTTTGTTATGTAGCAAATATAATATTACATATTGGAGGAATTCTAATATTTACTTGTAACGGTTTAAACGCTTTAATAAAAAGGTTTTTGTATCCCTCTTATTTTTTAACCCTTTTATATTTTTAGACTTTTTTCTCACGCTTTACACAGAAAACCGAGTTTAATTCCAAATTTTATTTTTCTATGTCATCTGAAAATGGGTTAGGTGTTTGATCTATAGGTATGTCAGTCAGTCAGTCAGTGGAAAATTGACGAATTTCGGAACTTTATATCCTTATAACCGTTTAAGCTAGCTTCCTAAAATTTAAGTTTTTAGTTGTCCTTTTAAATATAAGTGAAAAAACGCAGTTTCCTATGTTTACGTTAAATGAGTTTTGAGTTATGGGGGAGGTCAAAAATGGTGCTAAGTGGTTCGTGTTGTTGTTGCTTTGCTAGTTCTTGACTTGATCTCTGATCTGGATGGATTGCCAATGTTATTACCTGCGCGAAACAAAAGTTATTTTTAATATTCAGAAAAATGTCTTTGAACGCTTGGATACCACTTATCTCCGAGGTTTCACGAGCGGGCGCCAAACAGACTATCCGCATTATTGGAAATAATTTATCGGGTTTCACGTTTGAAGTACGGTAGTTAATGACCGTCACGCTCAGATCGTGAACGGGGAGCACGGTTTGCCGGTGTTACATTCTGCATGTGCGCATGTTCTGGTCAGTTCTGGTTACACTACGATTTGTTTACTGCGCGACGTCATAAAAATCCGAAAAATGCTTTTTGCCACTGCGGATCTTAACGTGGGTTATCTATGTGCTTGATACGTTGCCGCGTGTCTAGATATTTTTATTAAATTACTAAAAATATAGGTCCGTATAAATATTAAACCTTAATGGGTAATAAATCATTAAATTCGTTATAACATCGGCTTTTAACTTCTGATATTGTGCGTAGAAAGCTGTATAGCTTTTCCCGGTGTAGCGGTTGGAGCTGTACGGGCGTTTTAACCTTTCGAGTAAAGATTTACGCTAAATTGGAGCTAAGTGCTTTGCGCAATGATTTCTATAGCCTGATGTTTTCTAAGTTTTGGTGGTGTACACGAGTTTTCGTAAAGGCCGGGAATAATGGCGCCCACCGCTTCAAGCGTCAGTTTTGAAAGTGATCGGTAATACCAGTAGCAGTTCTTGTTTTGACAGCTGTCAATTTATACATTGCATCGATGCATTGCATGTTTTAAAATTTCTGGGAGCTACGAGCTCTATTATCCAGATTTTTTACCAACCAAGCCGTGGGAAGTATAGTCCGGAAGGGGGAAAGCTGGCAAATTGGACCAGAGCCAAAAATAAATAATAAAAAAACCTTTTAAACTGCATTTTATTAGAGACATAAAACTTAAATTTCATCCTATTTAACCGACTCCTTATCTCTTACCATTTCCAAGATGTCCCTACTTACTTTGGACACCTTGTATTTTATTATAATAATAATAGTATTAGATTTATTATTCATTAAAATAATATATTCTAATTTTGTTTGCCAAATACTAGTTAAAATATGATAAGTTAAAAAAGAGATAAAAGAATGCCAAGTCAAGCGTTGAATTAAAGTACGAAATAGGTTTCCATCTCGTCTTCTTTGCTGAAAATTGTCGCTCCGGAAATTTGCTGGTTCCTTTATCACAAGAGCCTGAAAGTGCTTCTCCCAATTATTGCTTTCCTGTATGATCTCATAACCTCCGGGAATAATTGTGGGGGCGTCCTAAGAATTTCTTATTACGTCCCGACTTTGTCAAAGTGTGTATTGGATTTTCATTCTGTGGCAAAGTTGAATATTTTATGTAATATATCAAATAAACGTATTTTGGAAAATATCATTTTTATAGGGCACAAACTACTGAATGTGTATTTTTAAATATGTCGGCAATATAACAACTATAAGCAATAGGGCCATACAGAGAGGATATTAAAAGAGTTTGCTCTCTTTTATCTTTTGAATGGGTCAAGATATCGAGATTGGGTAAAATTTTGGTAAAAGGTTGTCATGTAAACTACTTTCTGGCATAAAAATAATTTGCTTGCTTGGTCTAGGGCCAGAGGGCACCGGCATTTTTTCCAATGATAAGGACCATAAGGCACCTCGTGTTAACGGTGTTTTTTTCATTACACATCGACGTTTTATTTTTAAAAATAGGCTCAGTCGTTCTAGAGTTACAAGCGTTTGAAATTTAGCTTCAATTTATACATATATTGCGGTTTTTTCTCTTAATTAACTTTTGAATGGGTTCAGATATCAAGATCGGGTAAAGTTTGTGTGACATGGTGTCACTTAAGCTACTTTTTGGCATTAAAATAATTTTGGTTACGTGGTCTAGTGTCAAGCACTTTTTTTGACATCCCATGAAGGCGTATGCCTAAATATCAGAGTATCGTAGGTGTCGGGTTATTAGATGTTTAACCCATCGTTCCCCCTGTTCCGTCAACGTTGTCCAAGCACTGAAACATGCAGTTGCATTTCACAGCACCTTTTTTAGAAAACGCGGTAGTGCCACCACGGTCGTTATTTTTAAATAACTACTATTTAAACATGTCTCCCCTGCTGGGAATCGAACCGGCGACCTCTGGCTTCGAAGATCAGAGCTCTGTCCACTGCGTCACGGGGGAGACTAGCAACTATTTGAAGAATGGTGGGTAGCACCTAGTTTTAAGGGCCCCTTAATTCTTTACTTAACGCCACTATGTTTTTACAATTCGGCTATTTTTTCCAGACTTACAACCCAATTTTATTAAAACCGCACTGTTTAGCACATCTTTTAATTATTTAAAAATAATTAATAACATTGACCAGATGAACGTTGCTCCACCATTCAGTAAAGACGATAATCTTTCAGCTACACAGCAACACCTAAAATCGGCAATTAGTCTACAAAAGGCTACAAATTGTACTTTTAACGTTCATATAAATAATAAATAAAATTGTGGTATTAATTTTTGTTAGATTATAATTTAAAATGAACTTTAAAGAATGTATAAATTGTCTCTTTTATGCTTGTAGAAAAAATATTGATCCTAACTCTTGCGGAAAGTAACTTTCCCGCACTTAACTGCTTGCCCTAACTAGGCTTTGCGTCCTTCGAAGTTCGGCAGTTCACGTGCAGGAAAATATAACTTTCCGCACTTGTTAGGATAATAACTATTTCTTTAAACATTTATGTGAATAAGGGCCATGACGTAAATTCTACTTTTATGTCAAAAAAAAAATCACTTGTAATACTATTAGTGCTTAATTTATTTCCGAAAATCTTTTAAGATACGAATATTTTAAAAATAATTTTCCTAAAATATTCGTGGCCAGGAAAAAAATTTCTGGAATAATTAAACCACGTGTAGTATCCGGTAAGAAAATTTAACATCAAATTGGTTTCAACAAATATTTTTTAAAATTTTATTTTTGCGTCTTTAAAACGAGCTTTTAAAATGTAAAGCTCCGTCTAGACTTGCAACAATTCGCCGCGCTGAACAGTACGCCACATAGCCCCACATAGCGCGGACGTTGACGTGGATGAAATGCACGTCGTTCCAAGGGTTCGGGGAATGATTCCGCGGTGATTCAGAGTTTTTCGGTTTTTTGCATCAAAGGAGCGCGCAAATAGGTCAGTTTATTTGGACGAATGTTTGACGAATTGTTGCAAGTCTGGACATAACTTAACAAACAATAAAGATTTTTCACGTTGCCAATACTAGTTTGTAAATTTATATAATTTTGGAGTTTTCCGTTGTTTATTCTTTTTGACTATTAAACTATATTTACTACAGTTGGAAAAAAACATTTAATTTTTCTTTTTAAACTTATATCTAGCTTTCGTTTGCTTTTCAATTACTTGTACTACTTTAGTCCTAAGTTTTTATTTATTTATTAACTTTAGTTGTATACAAATGTTTTAAGGACTTATACCCGTAAATCCTTTTATATTATAGTACATATAAGATACCACAACTGGTAAAAATACCATTTTCTTTAATTACTCATATAAATGACAGGAATGACGTAAAAACAAAATCTATGATTGCGTCAAAAAATGGTAAAATAAAGCTACTTATGAAAAATAAGCTTGAAAAATGACCGGAAATTTGGTCCAGGGATCCCTAACTATGAATTATAGATATGGAAAGCGAACCTAATGTGGATTTTTTTGGTTTTATCGTTAAAAGTGTTTAAAAGTGCTCTACTCATTGCAAATTACAATTTAAGCAAGCAATTGCTTTTTATTTAAAATAAATATATTAATATTGGAAAAGAAAATCATAAAAATATGATAATAATTAAACCTAAGTCGATTTACCCGAACTGTTTTTTCCTTTGCATAATGCAAGTTATGGGGGCTTGAAGACGGTGTTGGTAAAAAAAAAACAAATAACCACCTTTTTTTCCAAATTCCAAAATAAAATTTTGCTTACAAAAGTGTTTCTTTTTAGTCCAGCAGCATTTGGTATAAATTTAGTGTTGAACCCATGCCTTACTTCTTAAATTAAAAAAAAACATTTTTGAAAGCCCCTGAGATTTTTGATACGAGACGCCACTGCCTATACCATAATACGCCCAAGGTACCGGGTACCCCAGGAGAAATCAGTTTCCGAAAAATACTGGTAACGATACTAAAAGATAAAAAAACAAACTACACATTTTCAAAATATTTTTCGCATAAGTAAAACGGTTGCTTGAAAACAAAACAAAATTATAAAACCAACCTCTTCCCAAGAAAGGATCTAAATCTCTTCCATCTAACTATAGACCAATTTCAATTCTCTCAGTTCTTTGTAAAGTAATGGAAAAACTAATTAATTCACAAATTTTTAAGTACTTAGAAAAACACAAAATTTTGCATGACAGGCAGTATGGATTTCGCCACAAAAGATCTACACCAGATCTTCTTTCCTTCGTATCACACTGCTGGAATAAGTCTCTTGAGTTTCTGGTGAGTCCCAGATCGTTGCTCTTGATATATCCAAAGCTTTTGACCAGGTCTGGCATGCCGCACTTCTTAATAAACTTCCCTCCTATGGTCTTTCAACTAAACTTTGTACTTGGCTCTCTAGTTATCTATCTGATCGTCGTATATCAGTTATTGTGGACGGCCATTCTTCAAGCTTTCACCAAGTAAATGCTGGAGTCCCTCAGGGCTCAGTTCTGGCACCAACATTGTTTCTTCTTCACATCAACGACCTTCTCTCGTCCACAACTAATTCCATTCATAGTTTCGCCGACGATAGTACCCTTCACTCCAGTTTTCAGGTTCCTAAACCCATTACTGGACCTGACTTGGAAAACAAACGCAGAGCGATGCAGATATCTCTTTCGCAGGATCTTAATTTAATATTGGATTGGGGCGCTAAAAATCTCCTCCATTTTAATGCATCCAAAACACAATCATGTTCCTTGTCGCGAAAAGTGTCATCAAATACTCATCCTCTACTTATGAGCGGTCAAGTTTTACAGAGCAAAGACACCTTTAATCTTGTGGGCGTCACATTTGAAAGTAACCTTAACTGGCATAAACATATTGTATCTATAGCCACGGCAGCTTCAAAAAAGCTTGGATTTCTCTTTCGAGCCAAAAAGTATTTTTACCCTTCTAATTTATACACTTTCCCCCAAATCCGACCTTCCTTGGAATATTGTTCTCATATCTGGGGCATGGCGTCCCCCACAACCCTAATCATTCTTGATTCTATTTAAAGAAGAGCTATTCATCTCATTAATGATCCATCGCTTACAGAAAGGCTTCCCTCTCTTGCACATCGTCGAGCTGTGGGGGATTTATCGCTTTTTATAGGTACTGAAGAATTGTCCAGTATAGTTCCTCCACTTACGGTTCCCAACAGAGAAACTCGTGGTTCCGCGCGTATGCATCCCTATACGGTCCAACTGGACAGGCCCCGAACTTCCCACTTTGTTCGTTCTTTTATCCCTAGAGTTTCTAGGCTGTGGAACCTGTTACCCGCGGAGGTCTTTCCTTCCCCCAAATCTTCAAGTATTTAAGTCCCGTGTCAACAAACTCTCTCTTACCACGCTTAAGACACCCACGGTACGTTAGTATTTAGGCTTTTAGCCTTCGTGGTTTGTCCAAAGATAAAAAAAAACAAAAACGAAATTTTGTCGGTACAACATACACTAGCGTAGCGTGGGGGGCGAGGAAGGCGGATAGAGGAGCGGTCCGCCCCAAATCCCCTGTTGGAAGGGGCCCCAGAAAGGTATTTTTTGTTTGTTTTCGTATTAATTAACTTGATTTTTAACAGAAAAAAGTGAAAAAAGGTGGGGCCCCGACCACAGAAGGAATATAATACAGTGAGGAAGGCCCCTTTTGCAGGTGCGGACAATTTTATTTTTGTTACAACGCCCCGACTTTAACAAAGGATATCATGTTAAAATTGTAGAGGTCCATTTTGGAAGTGGGTTCTTTTTTTGCTCTTTATTTTTTTACTACTAAACATTAACTTACTTAAATGGTATGGGCCCCCATCTTACTCGCCGCCCCGGGCCCCAACACCTCTAGCTACGCCACTGACAACATAGACAGATAAATAGAAACTCTTTTAGAAGATAACTTTTAATAAAACACTTACATTTTAAAAGTTAAGGAGTTCTAAGCTCGAAATCAATATCCTCTTGTTCAACAACCGTCTCAAATACTAAGTTAAATATTTTATGTGCTTGTGAGTTATTACCTAGAGGCTGAGAAAGCGAAGATTTTCGAAAGATGGGTATTACTAAAAATATAATTTTTAGATGTTGGAAGTTATCCCTAATGCAATTTATTACGGAAAAATCTCAGAGACAATACCCCTGAGTAAAAAGAGAGTTATCGTGCAAAAACTTTATTAGATATTTTAGATTTAATAAATTAAGATTAATAGCTGTAAAGAAAAACAAAATTATTTTATTGGTGTATATTTATATATAAAGTGTATATTACTGTCAATTTAGCAAATAGGAATTTATTGGGTAGGTATTTAAAAAAGGAGATATCGTAAGTGTGTTAACCTGTTCTCCTAAAAGGTGTATTATATAGTTGGCGCCATCGATATTTTATTTGTTTACATATTCTAAAAGCACCGACGATTAGACTAGGTGTAATTGATTTTGGGGACGTCCGTTACTTCCGTATTGTTTTTAAAACACTTTTTGACCCCCTCTTTCCCCTAGTAATACTTGGTGAAGAAAAATGTAAACTGGGTTTCTTTAAACACCAATCCAACTTTCTCAGGGGTGGGAGTTTCTTAAACCTAACCACTTCTAATTTCGATGTGGCTTGTCCACAGGGTGGTTCTATATTTTAGAAAGTATGATTTGTTATTTAAAGTAGGAACTTTCTAAGCTAAATTTGTTACAGAAAAACTACTATTAAAACAATTAAATTTTATTTAAAGCAAAAAATAAATTGTTAAATAATGATGAGTTTAACTAAATAAAGGCTTGAAAAAAACGAATAGTCTTTAAGATCTTATTTCTAAATTACTTTACAGTTTATTGTCAGTAAATTTGTCCAGTCTGCACAGCACATTCACTTTAAATCACTATTACAATTATGTCTGCGGTGTTACTTTTGTTGTAATGCTCGGGAACGAGTTAAAAATGAAAAGTTGAAAAAACCTTAGCGTTTTCACGGAATGTCTTTTCTATTATAAGAAAATTTGTACAAACAGTTTGCACAAAACAGCTGGAATAGCAAAAAAGAAAAACTTTTTGATAAGTACTTAGTTAAAAGAACCTTGACGTTCTTTTTGTAATAGTTGTCCTTTTGACAAGTCTATTACATAATCTTTGTAACCTTATGTTACATGAGGGAGCCCCAATACACTTTTGGGGGTGAAAATTTAAAACCTTACGTTCTCGTAAATTTAACCGGGGAAATGTAACCTTTTGTTACACGAGTAAAGTCTTAATCTACTCTGAATTGTCAAAAGTAATTTTGGGAGAGAGAAGTTAAAATAGAGGTGGGTCCAAAGAAAAAGGAAATGGTTAAACCAATAAAAATACAGAAACAAATTAAACCAAATATGGCTTCCATAATTTAGAAATCCTATTGGTCAACTAAAAGAACCAATGGCTAGGGTGAAATTATTAAAAGTTATTCTCGGAACTAGTCAAAGCCCCGACAAAGCATGCCGATATCGCTGTGGCGCAAGCCGCCAAAAGCGCGGCCGCGTTTGTAATAAAGCGGGAGAAGCCCGGCGGAGATCTTCAAATGCTTATTTCTGATAGCAGTATTTCGCCGAAAGGAGACATGAACCGGGGTTAAATAAACAAAGAATTTAAAAATAGATGAATATTCTTAGAAGTCAGTAAAAAAATTATTTGAGGATTTAAATGAGAAAGTAAATTTAAATAATTTGCAACTTGGTAAGAAAATAGAGAGTTTTCGCAACACTTGGTAAGGTTTAAAACTAGCACCTCCCACTTTCTATTACGAGTATTTTTTGGTATAAAATATGTTATTAAATATACAGGGTTATTTCTAAGTATTTTCCTTTTAACACTGTATAAAATCAAGAGAATAAAAACATTTTTTAAATAAAATTATGTCCTAAAATGCCTTCTTTCTGAGATACATGGTGTTATTGTTTTAAGAAAAAAAATGTCTTTTTGTCATAACTACTACTTTAAATAAGTTTAAAAAATTGGTACATTTCTTTCTACATTTTTTGCTGTAAAGCTTAAAAAAGACCAATGTGGTTCGATCAAGAATTTTTTGAGAAAAAAATAGTACGCCACTGCTTTTTCTTTAAATTAATATTATCTTTAAAATACTCACATATATTTTGGTTAATTTGGTTTCTCAATATTTTTCTGTAAGACGAACGGTTTTCGTTTAATAAAATAAAAGTCTTTTTTACGAATGGCAAAATCGTTAAAACCTGATATGGTATTTTATTTCTGAGTTAGATTTTTGACTGTGTAATAGCTTCCTAAGAGCAACAAAATTTTTAATGACAATAAAATTGTAGTCACGTAACTATTTACTGACTTTCATACAAATAAGACATAAACGAATATTACATACAAAACACCATATCATTTGTGGCGAGCAGTGGTGCAGAAGCTAACGTGTCAGCCTCCCACCGCAGCGATCCGGGTTCGAATCTCGGTGTCGGACATCGGATTTTTCATTGCTCGTCACCTCACAGTTGGCAATGGCATACCACTGTGTAGTATTCTGCCATTTCTAGGTAGTAGTTATTTAAAAATAACGTCCGTGTTGGCACTACCGCTGTAGGAGCTTTTCTTTTCCCCATACATCCAAATAAAAGAGTTTTTGTGGACTGTATTATGGTTTAAATAACTGATTTAGACTTTACACTATTTACAATATTTACAAGTGTTTTAGAATTACTAAAAGCATCCTGCTACGTTTATTAGCACAGTTCAGTGTCGATGTTCCTTGACACTTTTTTACATCACTTTACTTATTACCTATTACGAATTAAGGTATTTGTTACTGAATTAGAATTTTCAGATCACTGAGAAAAAGTATTCATAAGAGAAATACTAAGTTAGAATTATTTTGACTAAGAGAGATAACTAACTTGAATATAGAATTTGTGAGTATTTGAATAAGGAAAGTTTTATTTTCCTGAGAGAGAATTGCAATTATTTGCGAGAGAATAAGAATGTTTGAAAGCGCCTTTGCGCGAGAGACGAGTCGTCCGAAAATTGACGAGAGTGACTTTTCGCGAGAGATGCGTAGTCGATGAAACTTGCAGGCGACTGTCTTACTCTTTTGGGGGAACCGAATGAGTCCGCCCTCTATGCGCTAGACCGAAAGCATGTGATATGCCCGCCAATAGAGACTGCGCTCTCCATCGGGCTGTGAGACACCTTCTTACGCGCCATTGGCGCGGCGCATCAGCCATATTTAAGTAGAAGTGATCATTTTACTTGGAGATCCGAAAAGTACAAAGAGAATTCTGAGAACTTTAATGTTTTAACAAACAGCGTTTTACAAAGAAAACCATTAAAGATTAAATCTAAAATTAGAACAGAATTGTGTTCGGAGAAAATAAATTATTTGGTTAATTTCTTTGAAAGAAATTATGCTCGTTCCCGAACAACCGCGTTGTCTAAAAGGTGCTGTGAAATGCAAAACTGCATGTTTCAGTGCTTGGATAACGTTGACGGAACACGACAATAATGGGTTAAACATCCAGTAACCCGGCACTCACGGTACACTGGTATTTAGGCATAAGCCTTCGTGAGATGTCATAAAGATAAAAAAATCAAATTTTATTGATTTTGCAATGGATTAAAATGGTTTTTATTTTTTTAAACGAGAACCGTTCGCCGTACAAAAAATATCAAGAAACCAAAATATCTCCAAAGTAAATTAGTATTAAAAAAATCAATTTAAAGAAAAAACAGTTGCGTACTGTTTTTCTTTTATTAAAAAAATCAGTACAATCCTGATTTTTTTTTACTTTTCGGCAAAAAATGTAAAGTAATGGTCAAAAAAAAGTGCCAAATTTTTGGAATTATTAGAAGTAGTGAGAAAGAGCCTGTCTTGTTTAAATAATGAATGTTTGGGTCTTAGAAATTTAAATATTTATATTTATATTTATACTAAATAGGAAAAATTGCTTTTTAATGTTTCGATAATTATTAGAGCATTACTCTACGATTGTTTCGCCTTTCTAGGGCTTAATCAAGAGTACTTCGTATACTAAATTTAAAAAGAGAAATATTTACAACCAGAACCATTTGACACGTTTTTCCCAAAAAGGTCTATAAAATATTATTAAGGGTTTTATTATGCGACCCAGATGTGGTAATAAATTTATTTATAATTGGCATATCTGCGAAATTTATTTGATCATTGGTAGAAAGAGTTGTATTGTCTATAAGTGATTTTTTAATTTCTAGTTGTTCATTTAAATTTAATTTTTTTACCTTCGTTTTCTCTATGAAGTAGTTTAACATTATTAAGATCTATAGAGTGGTTTTGTTCTATACAATGTGTTGAAATGCCTGCGTTTTTTAAACCATTTAAAATTGATGTTTTGTGTTCTTTTATTCTGTTTTTTATGCTCCTTCCACTTTGACCAATATATTCCGCATTACAGTCTGCGCAATTAACTTTATAAACCCCTGACATATCTAATTTTTCTGTTTTGTCTTTATTGTTTACTAATAATCTACCTAGGTTACTCTTATTTACAGACACAGTTTTACAGCCTAACTTATCTAGTCTATTGGATACATTATTGCTGATGTTTGGTATATAATTCATAAACTTAAAATTATTGTTTTTAGGTTCTGTAATACTATAAAACTCTTTAGCAATTAACTTTTGTTTTTTCTTTGTTAACAATTTATCAATAAGTGATTCTTTATATCCGTTGTTTCTTGCTATTTCTTTAATAATGCAGAGTTCTTTGTTAAAATTTGATTGACACAATGGAAAAGTGACATAGTAAATTATGAAAAGATGATAGGTTTATTTTCCATGATTGGTTCGATGCGTAATTTATTACCGTGTCTGTCGTCGTTGGTTTTCTGTAAATATCGAATTCAATGTGGTTGTCAATATTTTTAATGTTTATATCCAAAAAATTTATCTCATTTTCATTTCCTTTTTCCATAGTGAACTGAATGTTGTTATTTATTGAATTAAGAAAATTTAAAAACTTGTCTAAATTTCTCTCTGTACTATTCCAAATGCAAAAACATCGTCTACATATCTTTTCCAATAAAAAAATGTGTTTGATTAGTTGATTATTAGAGTTAAATAAAACTTTTTCAAAATGTGCTATTTAATATTAATATTTAAAAAATGTTTCACAAGAAATCAACTGCGGATACAATTCAGTGCTTTATATTTATTTTAGTCTATATACTCTCAACCAAAAGAAAGACCCTGAACATAAAATAATAAAAAAGTTGTCCAAGTTTAGTTTATATTTATAAGGTTGCGACATATCCTCAATTTTTAGGCGGTTCGAGGTCGGGGACGCAAGGAAGGGCACTCCACGGAGAAAAGTTTGCAAGACTGGGTAAAAATCAAAGCTGAATATTAATCCAGTGACGTCTAGAATTTGCGCATTTCATTTTGTATTGTTTTGGAAGTGATATTTGTTGAAAGATGTAATTCCAAATGGTTTTTATTTAAGTAAAAGAATTTACAACTTAATAACAATTAAAAACTGTTGTGTAAACGGTTGTTCTACTAATTTCTTTTTTTTTATCTTTGGACAATCCACGAAGGCTGAAAGCCTAAATACTAACGTACCGTGGATGTCTTAAGCAGGGTAAGAGGAAGTTTGTTAATACGGGACTTACAAACTTGAAGATTTGGGGGAGAAGGAAAGACCTCCGCTGGCAGCAGGTTCCACAGTCTAGAAACTCTAGGGATAAAAGAACGAACGAAATGGGAAGTTCGGGGCCTGTCCAATTGAACTGTATGGGGATGCATACGCGCAGCACCACGATACAATACAATAAACTGTTTATCTCCGGCACTGAACAACATGACCGAAAAATGGGAGATGTGACGTCATAACACGTCAAAGCAATATGGCCGAATGACATGACCTTATATAGACCGACTTTGGTTCAAGTCTTAAAAAGAGATGTAACCTCATTCTTCGCGTAAAGCTGACTTCTTTGGTTTTTGGTAAATATTGTTAAATGTCATTGGTTTTCAATAAAAAAAGTGGCGTGCATTAATTTTTTTAAATGTCCGGGTGGCAATCTTAACAAATTTTGACTTTGTTATTAAAAATGCCACGTCAAATTATCTAAAATTAAAAATGTTTAAGTAGTTTGCAAAATAAAAGAAAAGAAAATAGTATTAATTAAGAGTTTTTAATTATTTTTATTTGATTTATTTACATCTTTGTTAATGCGCGACGCAAATGCCCATGACGTGTTAAATTTCTTTAAATAATCAGTTTTAGAAGCCGGTAAAAATATGGAAAGTTATATTGATTTACTAATACTTATACATCTTTTTATGTATATAACTGTACCTTCAAAAATAATTTTTTAAAACGAACCTTATTAAATTTACTTCTCAAGCTTAATTTTTTTTTTTCATAACTTTGTTGCCCAATTAGGTTTACCAAACGATGTAAAATATTTCCGTAACATTATTCTTCGTGAAATGGGCTTTTTATGATCGCCCCAAGCTGCAACTTAACAAAAGAGCGTACTTTTTGAAGTAGACAGCTTTTCCTACGGGGTGGAAATGGTAAAAGTTTGAAAATTTATTTTATTTTTTAAGATAATAAGCCAGAGTTAATGTACTGTCGAAATAATTTAAAGAGTTTACTTGTTATGAATATTAAATATGTGTTAGGAAAATTCGAAAAGTATAGGACATTATGGTGCTCTAAAAAATGTCTTTATTTTTATTTTTAAAAACGAAATAAGTATTGTATTTAAACTACCGAGTAATGTCAAATGCGTGAGTAGCTTTATTTTGACAAAACGCCCATTTTTACCCTTACAACAATTTTTGTTGGTGGTAGCTTACAGGGGTAGCAGGAATTAAATGTGTTAATTTTATAAATATCAAAAATTTATTACTAACATGGATTTTTTCTGTAAGATTTTTACCTAAATAAACCAAAAATGATTTGTCCTACAAAATGTAAGGTTTCATTAAAGAGTCCCCTATCACCAACATGTATGATTAACGTGAAAAATAACTACTGGCCAGCTTATTTTTTTTTGTTTATTAAATAATGTTTATATAATTCAACACCCACATTGACCTACAAATTGCAAGGTATGTCATCCTGTTTTTTAGATATTCCTCAAATCAACTTATTAATCCCTGCTACCC